>CM029559.1:10535318-10615318 GCA_017141385.1 Sogatella furcifera
AGGATTGGGTTGATTACTTATCATTAGAGGGGAAAAAGAATAAATTAGACGAAAAAGGGATAGAAAATAATACGAAAATAGTAAGATTGAACGACAAAAAATGACTAATGGACCCTATCTCAAATCGCTTCATTATCGGTCTTTGTGGTTCAACGATTTGGGTTTCTGTTCGAAAAATAATAATAGACCCCTAAAATCATTTCTATAGTTGTGTCAAGCACAGAAGAGCCTTTGGCAACATGGCTGCCATTCACTGCTGCCAGTAGTCGAAATGAAAATTGTTCCAACATAACCAAATTTAGGAAGAAATAGTAAAGGCTTAGACTATTTTTTCTGTCTCAGTTCATAATAATTATGTTGTGGTTTATGATATCATATGTCAATAATTGAATACAAAAATATTTCCATTCGTGAAATTAATATGATTACGATTAGTGTAAAAACGGTAGGTTGGCTGAAGTGATTTTACCCTGGAATTCTAAGTTCTGCGTATTTGTAGTTACACTCTCACTTTCCTCCGCCATCTTGCAAAAGGCTCTTCTGTTCTTGGCACAACTATAAACATTATATTTCATCATTTTCGTATTTTTCCAATTCTTCGTCATTACGTTCTCCTATTTTGTTCTTCATCGCCTATTCAATGATTCTTATACATAGCCTAACTGAGTTCCACTGGCGGCTCGTGACCACGTGCCAGGTGAAGTGCTGTACAGTAAAAGATACGGGCACTTCACCTGTTTCGTGGACACGAGCCGCCAGTGCTGAGATCCCTCTTTTTCTAACTACTCTTGATCCCATCATCAGAATAATGACTCGAACATAGTTATCGTGTTAACTCATTATAGTACATTACAGTGGGAACAACCCTAACAGAAAAAACCTCCCTAAAAATGTAATTCGACTCCCACATGTCAATAGGGAGTGATAAGTGGTTGAAAGTCCTAACAAGTAACAGATGGGCTAAAGTTATTATGAGATGAGTTTTGTCATAGCTTCCTTTAATATAGTCAGTCCAAGCAAAGAAGACCCTCTGGCAAGATGGGAGAATGACTCCAACTCAATGTTGGTTCAAAAATGATCAATTTGATCTCAAATCGTAGGAAACAATTTGAACTACTGTAAAAAACACATTTATAATTCTTGAACAAGTATTGACCAAGCTGGAGTCATTTTCCCATCTTGCCAGAGGGTCTTCTTTGCTTGGACAGACTATAGAAGGCCCTGCCCTAATAATATGGCAACGTCGCACCGTAGACACAGTCTTTACATATGAAAGCATTAGATACAGGTACAAATGATGCATGTTGACTCTTAGGCTGAGGCCGCACTACCGGTGGGTTGAGCCTGGAGGGTAGAAGGTAGTTGGTAAATCTATAGAACATACTCACCATCCACAGTGATATATCGTATGAATGGTATGTGTTCAGCCGCCATCTTGAAATTCTTAAATATGGACAACATAACCTCAAAAAACAGAATGACGTCATAGTAATACGATTTATTACTGTGGATGGTGTGTATGGTTCTATAGATTTACCAACTACCCTCCACCCTCCAGGCTCTACTCACCGGTAGTGCGGCCTCAGCCTTACGTTTGAAACTTTAAACCTCACAAATTAGGTTTTAAAGGGCAGCAATCTTTCCAACAATTATTTTGCTGTCTTTTTTTTGGATGGCTCATTGGAGGAAGTGATAACGCGCCACTCTGATAACCAGAGGTTCCGAGGTTCGATTCTTGACTCTGGAAAAATTCTCCGACCACAGCGCAATCACATAAATACAGCCTAGGAGCTCATGTTGGCATCACCCAATGAAAATGTAAATATTTGGTTGTTTTCTGAGAGTGAAGCCCACATGAGCTCATAGGTTTGTGCGTGGGTAACGAGAGGGATGATGATGTGAGATGAAGACTTCTTTTCAGGTAGTCGAGACCGACGGCTTATCGTCTCCTTCGTTATGAATATCATGAATTTGCAAAATATGTGGTGGAAGACACAAACCATCCATCCTTGTAACAAACAAAAATATACCAAACAAAGGTTCCCGCAAGAATTTGTAAGTAAATCGACTGAAATCTTCGCTTTGAATCATTTGGTATTCAAATGACTGCTGCTATCCAATCAAAAAGACATTCTGGCAAGATGGGAAACTGTTGCCAGCTCGGTCAATATCGGTTCAAAAATTATAAATATGGTCTCAAATTGTAGAAAACATTCTGATCTACAATTTGAGCGCAAATTCATGATTTTTGAACCAATATTGACCGAGTTGGAGTCAATTTCCCATCCTTTGAGAATGTCTTCTTTGCTTGGACAGACTATAGGCTACCATACACAGATGACATAATAAAGAATGAGATGGCGGAACAGTCAAAAGCTTTCACAAAGTCAGGAAACAAAAGAGGAAAAAATGGCTGAATACCTGGCAGCATATCTGTCACTTGACAATACACATTCTTATTAATAACCCTGCTTCTTTTTCCTTTTATATGGCTCATCCTTTTCTTTCTTCTTCTTCTTCTTCTTCTTCTTCTACTTTTCTTCTTCACTGATCTTCATCTTCTTCTTCTTCTATTCTCAACATTTTTTGCCTACATCTCTGTATTCCTCTCTTCTGTATCAACTGTAATCTTTCATCATCACTTTCTTGATAACTTCTTCTTCTTCCTCTTCTTCTTCCTCTCCTTCATATTCTTCTACTCCTCCTTCTTTTTCACACTGATCTTCATCTTCTTCTTCTTCTATTCTCAACATTTTTTGCCTACATCTCTGTATTCCTCTCTTCTGTATCAACTGTATTCTTTCATCATCACTTTCTTGATACCTTCTTCTTCTTCTTCTTCTTCTTCTTCTTCTTCTTCTTCTTCTTCTTCTTCTTCTTCTTCTTCTTCTTCTTCTTCTTCTTCTTCTTCTTCTTCTTCTTCTTCTTCTTCTTCTTCTTCTTCTTCTTCTTCTTCTTCTTCTTCTTCTCCTTCTTCTTCTTCTTCATGAGTTATAAACTCATTCTTGCTCTTCTCCGCATACAACTGCCTTGCTTTTGCTAATTCTTTCTTGCCATTTATTTCTTCTCATCCACCTCCTTCTTCTACTTCTCCTCCTCTTAATTCTCCAAGTACTTCTTCTCTTGTTTCTCCTTCTTCACCTCTTCATCACTGACTCCTCCTTCTCCTTCTCCCTCTTATTTGCCTCCTCTTTCTTCCTCCCCTTTCATCCTCCTTCTTCTCTACCTCCTCTTCCCTACTCCCCTCTCCATCATTCTTCTTCTTCTCTTACTCCTTCTATTCCCTCTTCTCCTTTTTCCTTCTCCTTCTCCTCCTCCTCATTCTTCTCCACTTTTTCCTCATGTTTCTCTTTCACCTGTCCCTTTTGTTTCTCAAGCACTCATTTCGTTTTCAACGCATTCTTTTTGTTTTGTTCTAACTCTGTTTGGAAGCTTTTTTCGTCACTACATATAACTTTTATCGGTTTAGTAAAAAAATGCCGTCTCATATCTATGTCGTCGCATCTCTGACAAATTGCTCTGAGAGTCTACGGTTGCTGAATTTGAAAACAATCTTATAACTCTCTCTCTCTCTCTCTCTCTCTTTTTTTCTCTCTCTCTCTCTCTCTCTGTTTTATTGTTCAAACAATTAATTGTTGAATTGTTTAATTTTCAGAATCTACGATTTAAGATCATAAATGCTGTACTCTACTTGAATAAAGTGGATAATCTAATCTAATCTAATCTCTCACTCTCACTCTCTCACTCTCTCTCTTTCTAATCTTCTCTTTCCCTTCTCTACTCTGTTTTATCTTCTTCTTTCTATCACTTTCCAGGCCAAGTGTTAATAGAAACGATATACCTATCCTTTCCCAAGAATGGACATTTTTATGTCCAAACTTCGCCTCCTCATTTAGATATTTTAATGCACAACAAGTAAGATTGCAAGCATATAGCATATTGTTTGATAATATTGTTCTAGGATTTCTTCATTCATATGTAACCTCTCTCATTGAATAGATTTAGAATATCCTGTAAAAATTGTAGTGTAAAATATCGAAATTAGTGTGTAACTTGTAGAAATAATAGAATAATTAGATTTAATAATAAATCATTGTAACCTTCATGTAACCTCTCTCATTAATTGTAGTGTAAAATCTAGAAAATAAAGCGTGTAACTTGTAGAAATGATTGATTTAATAACAACTCTTGTAATCTAGAAACTAAGAATAAATATTTTGTTGCTATCTAAATGAATAGAGAAATCTAATCTAATCTAATCCTTCATCGATTCAATTGTTAATCTATCTCCATTTCATAGTATAAATTGTTTCATAGTTGAACATTATTTGTGCTCTAAATTTTTCTCAAAACCCAAATTGGATTAGTGTTTTGATCTGTGTTTTGGTGTTCTCGGACTTTCTAAATTGTTAAAGACTTTTCTAAATTACAGTGAATATAATCTAGAACTTTCACCAGGATTTCTATCGGCGAAGCATGGTTATGTCGGCGAGGTGAAATTACCTTCTGGTCTTCTCACCAAATAAAGCCATACGCTATGTATGTATGTCTCGCTTAACAGCCCATGAAGGGTCTGGGCCTACCAGCTGGTTGCCAGTTTCAAATTCACTCTACTGTACAGCCCGTCCAAGCCAAGAAGACACCCCGGCACGACAGGAAAACGGCCCCAGCCCGGCCAATACCGGCCCAAAAGCCATAAATTCATGGCAAGAACTCATGGACAGACCATACAGCAAGCAAATAATCATCAACCAGGAAGCCATACGCTAATAATAATATATAAATTGAAATTTTTCCATATTTGAGAAAAATTCCTTTTCTTCTCAACTATATTGATCTCATTTATCAAAGTTTTCAATGAGATTGAAATGTTAATAAAGCTATCTGATTACTCTATTTTACTTCGATTTTTATTTATCATGTTCCTTATATATTTTTTCGCTTTCTTAATAACATTATTACTTTTTCTTATTTCATTCTTGTTAAGATTATTCATAATTTACAACAAATGAGCTAATTGTATTTTATTTATATTTATTTAACATTGTGAATATTTTTTGTATTAAAATGGCAACTACTGGAAAAACCTCGGGATTAGCAGGACCAAAAAATGTAATTATTCATTTTAAATAAAATTGTTTGATTTTTGATCTCAATTACCCCTTTTTTGGAATAATTTTTATTCTAACATGTTTGAAAAATATATATTCTGAGAATGGGTACTGATATATCAAAATTAATTGAAAACTTTGATGAGTACAGTATTGTAGCCCTAAGAAAAATGGAATCTCATGCTTAACTTCACAATCTTTGTCTTGGTTTTCTTCTTCTTCTTCTTCTTCTTCACCTTCTTCTTCTTCTTCTCTTCTTCTCCCTTCTTCTTCTCCTTCTTCTTCTTCTTCTTCTTCTTCTTCTTCTTCTCCTTCTCCTTCTTCTTCTTCTTCTTCTTCTTCTTCTTCTTCTTCTTCTTCTTCTTCTTCTTTCTAACAAATAAAACACAAAATGGCGCTGGAGATCTAACCAATCGTGTTGCCTCAACTTAAAGTAAGTACCTATTCATTGTTTGCTTTTCTTGGAAGTACGATCAGAAGTTGAAGAAAAGAAAGAGAAGAAGAAGAAGAAAGAAAGAAGAAGAAGAAGAAGAAGAAGAAGAAGAAGAAGAAGAAGAAGAAGAAGAAGAAGAAGAAGAAGAAGAAGAAGGAGAAGAAGAAGAAAGAAGAAGAAGAAGAAGAAGAAGAAGAAGAAGAAGAAGAAGAAGAAGAAGAAGAAGAAGAAGAAGAAGAAGAAGAAGAAGAAGAAGAAGAAGAAGAAGAAGAAGAAGTTGAAGAAGAAGAAGAAGAAGAAGAAGAAGAAGAAGAAGAAGAAGAAGAAGAAGAAGAAGAAGAAGAAGAAGAAGAAGAAGAAGAAGAAGAAGAAGAAGAGATGAAAAAGGGTGACTGAGTCACATGTTTTTAGAATCGCCGCCATTTGCTTATATAGAAGCGGCGAACAGTTTCCTAATCGGGAATAGAATGGAAATACCGGCAAAAAATAACAAAATGGACGAACAATGAGAGGAAGAAGGAGAAGAGGAAGAAGAAAAAGAAGAAGAAGAAGAAGAAGAGATACTTGAGAGTGGAACGATGGTGACTAAGAGAAGTAGAAACGGAGAATCCTTATCTGAACCTGCCCACCAAATATCAACATTTTCTATCGATTGGTTCTCGAAAAAAATAAGAAAACGCTGAAAAACTTTAGAAAAACTCAAATATTCGGCGTATCCTTATGAAGTTTCAAAAATCCTTTCTTAGTACGCGTCTAAAAAAGGACATTTATATGTCTAAGCTCCGCCATTTTATGAAAATACAGCACAAATTTATATTACCGTCAGCTTATTGAATCCTACATCTGTCTCATTTTGCAAGTTATCATAGTTTAGAATTAGCCAACTCAAGCGAGCCATAATGTAATTAGTGTATTTTTCATTTATTTTTATTCTTATAGCATAGGATTCCAATTTTTGTACTATGTAATCTATATGGATAAAGTGATTGAATCTGAATCTAACAGTCCAAATGAACATGCCTGCCAAATTTGAACGCATTCGGTTCGGTAGTTTTTTAGTTCTGCTGATGAGTGAGTGAGTGGAATGAATGATGAATGAATGAATGAATGAATGAATGAATGAATGAATGAATGAATGAATGATGAATGGATGAATGAATGAATGAATGAATGAATAAATGAATGAATGAATGAATGGATGAATGCATGAATGAGTGCCATTTCGCTCTTATAATACATTCAATTCAGATCAAATACATTTATTCTATATATATTGTCAGTGTTATAAGAATTGTACATCATTATATTAGCAGGCTTCTTAGTAGTGTTGTATTTAACAATACAAGAGAGAGCATAAATGTATCACATACAGTATATATCACAAATAAATAATTTAAAAATTTATTTCCACAAATTACAGTACAATAATTATACTCCTAACCAACTTAGTTCAGGAACAGCTTGGTCCGAAAGTTTGGTATGGTCTATCCAAGCAAAGAAGATCCCCTGGCAAGATGAGAAAATCACTCCAGCTCTGTCAATATTTATTCAAGAATTATAGATGTGGTCATAATAGTAGATCAAATTGTTTCCCACAATTTGAGAACAAATTGATAATTTTTGAACCGAAATTGACCGAGCTGGAGTCATTCTCCCATCTTGCCAGAGGGTCTTCTTTGCTTGGACAGACTATATAGTAACTAAGCAACTTAACGAGAGCAATATGTCAACATTAGTTTCATGCAAAAGAAAACATAGATATAGTCTGACCAAGCAAAGAAAGCCTCTGACAAGATGAGAAAATGACTCCAGCTCGGTCAATATTGGTAAAAAATTATTGATTTGATCTCAATTGTAGGAAACATTCTAATCTACAACATCAGACCAAATCCATAATTTTTGAACCAATATTGACCGAGCTGGAGTCATTTTCTCATCTTGTCAGAGGCTCTTCTTTGCTTGGTCAGACTATATCATTCGCTGAAATAATGGAAGAATTCTATTTTGTTTAATAAAAAGACAAGATATTATTGTCAAACCACAAATCTATTGAGAACACTGTCGGCTTGTGCCCACGAAACAGGTGAAGTGCTGTACAGTAAAAGATACGGGCACTTAACCTGTTTCGTGGGTACGAGCCGCCAGTGATTGAAAATTGAGATACCAGTATCGGTTCCTATACCATTATCAATTTCTGGTGAAGAAAAAAGAAGCAGCGGTATCCATACTCACTGTCAAGCACCGCTATTGGGAGTTGCTCGAACCAATCGCAGTGGACGTCTACCATTGGCCTAGACAAGCTCCTCCCCGATTAGCGGTTCATTCAAACTTCACAAAATGGCGATTCAAACAGAAAATACAATAATGGAAGATCAGGAAGTTACAATAACAAATGAAATAGGTACAATAATGTTACAACAGAATGGAAAAGCAATGGAATAAGCTAATACCGTGACAGAAAACTAAAAAATTAATGATGAAACTGGACGCAACATTTCTCAATTCATTTCGAATGTTATTGTAGCCTATACAGGGTTTTTCAGGAGGAATGTGCAATATTTCTTAGGATGATTCCTCACACCAAGTAGACAAAAAAGTTCCATGGGACCAACCCCCCAAAACGCTTTGTTACCGGGATAACAATGGCGGAAAATTGAGATTTTTTGAAACATATTAATTTTTTAGAAGCTTCACCCAGTGTATAAAATAATCAATTACTATGTAAAATTAGCTAAGAAATTCAATGAAACCAGTTCCAAGTTTGTAACTTCAACGGTTATTGATATAATTGGAAAAATATGCTAAAAAACGCCATTTTTCAACAATAAGTGTTATAACTGGATAAGGAATCATAGAATTGTATTTTTTATTAAATTGAAGTAGAAGAGAGTCGGATTCTGAAGAAAACGTTAAATGACGGCGATTGTGTAAATCTTACCCAAATCTCAGAAATAGCGATCAAAAATCGCAAAATTGACAAAACATAGCGCAAGTGATGAATTTTCAAAAAGCTATTTTGTGATTTTCGATCGCTATTTCTGAGATTTGGGTAAGATTTACACAATCGCCGCCATTCAACTTTTTCTTCAGAATCCGACCCTCTTCAACTTCCATTTCTCTTGAAACACTCTGTATAACATGAAATCTTATATTTCTTGATGAGAAATAACTATTTAATTTTATCACTATTAATTAATCTTGTGGGAAATCGTTTTTCAATTTATTGAACGCATACGATTCAAACATCTAAATTGAGATATTATTAATATTCAGAACATAACCAGTGTAATATGATACATACATTCGCGGTCAAATTAAATTTGGTAAGTTCTGCTTCATTGGTTTCGTTATATGAGATTCCTCTTCAACATCTTCTTCTTTTTTTTCTTCTTCTTCTTCTTCTTCTCCTTGTTCTTCTTCTTCTTTTTCTTCTCCTTCCTCTCTTCCACCTTCATTCTATATTTGGATTGCATATCAAAATTGAAATCTGTTAATGCCATCCGCCATCAGATATCATATTAACACCACCATATGGCTGTTCATTGATCAGTATTATGATAATTATTATTATAGGACGGGAAATTATTTTTACGATATCCAGCTCAGGTTAAGATCACTTCTTCGACTTGTTTTGAATGTTTCAAGTCTTCCTTTTCTTCTCGATTCTATTCCTCTTCTTTCTTCCTCATCTTCTCCTTCTCCTTAATCATATTTTCCTCCTTCATACAAGGGTATACAAGGGTATAAGATTACAATATACATCTTAAGAATCTGAATATAATAAAAACCGTAGGCTACTATGGTCCGCCCAAGCAAAGAAGACCCTCTGGCAAGATGGAAAAATGACTCCAGCTTGGTAAATATTAGTTCAAGAATTATAAATGTGGTCGTAATAGTAGATAAAATTGTTTCCCACAATTTGAGAACAAATTGATAATTTTTGAACCGAAATTGACCGAGCTGGAGTCATTTTCCCATCTTGCCAGAGGGTCTTCTTTGCTTGGACAGAGTATAGTACCGTATTATAATATTATCAACAATAATTTTCAACACCGCAATATTTCTAAATTGATACATAAAATGTTCAGTACGTTGAACTTTTTACAAAATTCAATTTAAAACTTGTTCGATATTTTTCATGTGGTAAATGACCTGGTAAGATATAGCCTAGTCTGTCCAGGCAAAGAAGACAACCTGGCAAGATGCGAAAATGACTCCAGCTCTGTCAATATTAGTTCGAAAATTATCAATTTTGTCTCAAATTGCAGGAAGCACTCTGATCTACAATTTGAGATCAATTAAGAAATGTTAGAGCCAATATTGACCGAGCTGGAGTAATTCTCTCATCTTGCCAGAATGTCTTCTTTGCTTGGACAAACTGTAAGATAGTAAGTAATAGAACAAGTTGAATGATAAAAGTGCATAAAAAACAGGTTCATAAAATGTATCAGTTTATGAAATCGCATAGAGCTGTATTAGGGAGAAAGGTGAGATGGAGTTGTAAAGGATGAGAAGGAGAAGGAGAAGGAGAAGAAGAAGAACAAGAACAAGAAGAAGAAGAAGAGGAAGAAGAAAAAGAAGAAGAAGAAGAGAGGAAGAGAAGAAGAAGAAGAAGATAAATAAAAAGAAGTTCACCCTCCTACAAAATAAGAGAGCAGAAAATACGAAGATATAGAGGAAGATAATTTAGAAGGAGAAAAGGAGGAGGAGAGGAGGAAGAAGAAGAAGAAGAAGAAGAAGAAGAAGAAGAAGAAGAAGAAGAAGAAGAAGAAGAAGAAGAAGAAGAAGAAGAAGAAGAAGAAGAAGAAGAAGAAGAAGAAGAAGAAGAAGAAGAAGAAGAAGAAGAAGAAGAAGAAGAAGAAGAAGATCAGAAAATGAGAAGGAGAATGAACTTTGAAGCATCTTAGTATCAATCTAAAGTGTTTATACTAAGTAGAAATTTGATCTTGGAAAGCTCTCAAGTTTTAAAGTCTTGTTCAAGTGATATCTTATAGACTTCATAAGTATATTCGGTACTTCTTAAGTACTAAGTTTAGTACTTCTTATAGATGTACAGCTTCAGTCTTGAAATAGATTCAAAAGTAGATTTCAGAAGAATATTCAACTTGAAAATATTCTTGAAAATAGACCGCATAAGTATAATCTGTCCAAGCAAAGAAGACCCTCTGGCATGATAAGAAAATGACTCCAGCAATATATAAGAATGGCTCATTATTGGTTGAATATTCGTTCAAAATATTGATTTGATTTTAAATTGTAGATCAGAATGTCTCCTAGAATTTGAGAACAATCTGATAATTTTTGATCCAAAATTGACCGAACTGGAGTCATTCTCTGATCTTGCCAGAGGGTCTTCTTTGTTCGGAAAGACTATATTGATTTGTTTTTAAAATAAATACATTTTTTAACAATAACTCTAAACAATAACTCTAATATTGACAACATCTGCTGTTGGAGCGCACAAGGAGCAGACGAGACGGCCCAACTTTTTGTCTTCAACTAGGATGGTGAATGAGGTGGAAGAGGAAGATAGAAAAGAGTAAGAATAACAAAAAGGTCAAGAAGAAAAATAAAATTGTTAGAAAAAACCTAAATAATAAGCCACAACTATTCAATGAACTGGAATAATTCCACCTTAAGAAATTAATGATTGGTTCCACAGTATAAATATGGTCTGTCCAAGCAAAGAAGACCCTCTGGCGAGATGGGAAAATAACTGAAGCTCAGTCAATATTGGTTCAAAAATTATCAATTTGATCTCATATTGTGGAAAACAATTTGATCTACTATTAGGACCACATTTATAATTCCTGAACAAATATTGACCAAGCTGGAGTCATTTTCCCATCTTGCCAGAGGCTCTTCTTTGCTTGGTCGGACTATACTAGACTGGAGTATTGTAAGAATGAGCTACTTGAAAAAAGGATATCAGAAGATGGAGAAGAAGCAGAAACAGAAGAAGAAGAAGAAGAAGAAGAAGAAGAAGAAGAAGAAGAAGAAGAAGAAGAAGAAGAAGAAGAAGAGTAACAAGCAGGATAAATCAAAATAAGAAAAAAACACTTCATACTATTCAATGAACTGAAAAAAGTCAACTATAAGAAATTAATGATTCATCCTTCCATATGCATCGGACTGAAAATGCGAAAGAAAACAGTTTGAAGGAGAAGACGCGGAAGAAGAAGAAAAAGAAGAAAGAAGAAGGAGAAGAAGAGAAATAAGAAGAATAAATAATTGAAAGAAGAGTAGTCCACAATAAAGCAGCTAATGGAATAGTTGGAGTGACAGGTAAGGATAGGAATAAGAGAAATGACAATGAATAAGATTATTAATGACATTTTATATCATTTGTCATGCACTCTATGGACTTCTGCGAGAAATTTAATCTTGAATTCCTTCATAAGCCTACTTCTAGTCATGATTTCTATCAATCTTGCGTCTCATACTTCTTCCTCGCCTCTCCTCCTTCTCCTCCTCCTCCTTCTCCTCCTCCTCCTCTCCTCCTCCTCCTCCTCCTCCTCCTCAATACTCCTCCTTCTCCTCCTCCGACTCTTCCACCTTCTTCTCCAATCTCATTCGCCTTATTCAATTCAGATGTCATTCAAAAGTTGATGAATTGCATGAAGTAGCCAGTCATATTACTCTTTGTACCTCTATCGGACCTGTTCTATTTTTTATATTTCTTCTTCTTCTTCTTCTTCTTCTTCTTCTTCTTCTTCTCCTTCTTCTTAATCTATTAAATCCCATGTATATACAGTTATTTGTCCAAGCAAAGAAAACCCTCAGGCAAGATGAGTAAATGACACAAGCTTGATCAATATTGTTTCAAAAATTATTATTGATTTGGTCTCAATTGTAGGAAATATCCTTATCTACAATTTGAGACCAAATCAATATTTTTTCAACGAATATTGACCGAGCTGGAGTCATTTTCTCATCTTGTCAGGGGGTCTCCTGTGCTTGGACGGACTATAGCTATAAAGAGAGCACCTTTAACACCAGCTTAGCAGCTTAGGTGCTTAGGTTCAGCTTAGCAGCTTCAAACACCTTTAGGCTACTTGGAAGCCTACAAAGATTATAACTATTTTCTATACAGTATTCACGATAACTTGAGACAAAATAAGCCTACTTTTTGCATAAGGTAAGAGGTGGCTATAAATAGTTTTTCCCAACAAAAAAATGTATTCTTTTTTACCAGTTCGGCAAATTTTTACCTATTTATTCAATTATGATAAATTTGGTCTCAAACTGCTGATAAAACTGTGTTTCCTACAATTCGTGACCAAATTTTTGTACCAATATTGACCGAGCTGGAGTCATTTTCCCACCTTACCAGAAGTATTTTTTTCTGCTCGTCTAGTATATAAGACAACTCATGATAACTAATTCAAGAGAATGCTGATAAGTTTAATTTTAGAGTTTCTATTGAATGAAAAGGCAAGATATTTAAAGAACAAACCTCAGAAATTCCATACGCACAACTACATAGCCACACTATCATATCCACAACTACTCTATAAGGTATAAAGTAGTGATTATACTTACCACAACTCTAGCTTCATCGCCTCCAGAACTCCTGACAGTGGCTCCAAACCACTGATACGACTTCTGGTCAATCTGACTGCCTGCCGAATTGTTGTTATTGCCTGGAACAGAGCAAATCATTCATTGAAATCCACACAAAATATCACGGAAATATCTATAATACTGGAATTAATTTAGTAAACACGTAATAAGTATTGTAGCTGAAAAGTGTGACCCACACCAAAGGTGAAGAGAGAATAATTAATTGAATCAAATCAAAATCGTTCCATCACTTTTAAAAGTGGACGGTAGTGGACGGCAAACTGCCGAACGGCAAAATCAAGCCCCATAAGAACAATGTAATTTTTATCAATCTCTTGGAGCAGATAGAGCCTCTATTTATGGACAGAATTTCACGTTCTTCATCTCATTGGGAAGAGGATTTAATTCTCCAGAAGCGTGATGTTTCACTTTTACGATTTTCAGTTTAGTTCAATAATTAGAGTTCAATACTTTTTTAGTTAATTAATTATATAATAATTAGCAAAATAAATTTGAAATCGAAAAAGTTAGGCCCTGGAGAATTAAATTCTCTTTCCAATGAGATAAAGAACGTGGAATTCTGTCCATAAATAGAGGCTCTATCTGTTCCAAGAGATTGATAAAAATTACATTGTTCTTCATTTTGTCGTTCGGCAGTTTGCCGACTACTACTGCCCACTCTTAAACAAAAATTGTATAGTTGACGCTAAAAAGTTAGACGGCTTCGTCTGCACTTTGGACGCTTCAACAGCTGATGTTGTCAAGACTACAGCTGTCATTAACCTGAGCCTATTTGATGTTTTCAAATTCAAGAGAGACAATAGATGCGTTACAACAGCTGTTAGTAATGTTACCTACTAACAGCTGATGTAAATCATCTATTGTCACTATTGATTTCAAAAACATCAAATAGGCATAGCTAAATGACAGCTGTAATATTGACAACATCAGCTGTTGAGCTCGAGGAGAAAGAATGTGTTGGAAGGAGAGAGAATAAGAACGAGAAAAGAAGCGGTAGAAGGAGGAGAGGTAGAAGGATAAGGAAGATGAGAATAAGGATTGGAAGAAAGCAACGAAAAATTCGAGAATATACAACAGGGAGACGAGGAATAGAAGAATGAGAGGGAAGAGGAATAGAAGGATGAGATAGTGTAGGAATAGAGAGATAAAAGCGGGGATGAATAGGAAGATGAGAGGAAAGAGGATTGGAAGGATAAAAGGAAGGAAGAATAGAAGGATTAGATTAGATTAGATTGGATACTTTATTCAAATAGATAACAAAATTTGGCTTAGATTCTACATTGTAATATGAATGAGTAAAACTAAATTATCTTATAAATTTCACAAAATAGAAACTTCTAGTAAAAATACAAACGGTGACGTAATGAATGAAAAATTTATACAAAATTTAGTTCGAAGATCTTCAAAATGAATAAGGAGTGTACGTTATCTAAGTGAAAAGGCGAAGTTTAGACATATATATGTCCATTCTTGGGAAAGGATAATAAGGATAAGGCGAAATAGAAGAATAAGAGAGGAAAAAGAAGATAAAATAGAGGAGGTGAAGGATAAGAGAATGAGGAAATGGAGAATGATATGAGAAGGAAGAGCAGGAGGAGGAGGAGGAGAATAAGAAGAGGAGGGAGAAGAAGGATTGAAAATAAGAAACGCAAAAGTATATAATCTGAAGCAAAGAGGAGAATTCTGCACCTACGGTACTTTATAAAAGTATGTTATGAAGTATTCAGATTAAAGAGAGTTGCCCAGTTGCTAAAATAGTGTTAAATTATAAGGATTGACCGGAATAACCGGACCTCTATTATAGGATAAGTAAGTGTTTAAAAGCTGTGATACATAATCGTCTGTCCAAGCAAGGAAGACATTCTGGCAAGATGGGAAAACGACTGAATCTCGGTCAGTATTTGTCCAAGAATTATCAATTTGGTCTTGATTTGTAGAAAACACTGTTTTCTACAATTTGAAACCAAATGAATAATTTTTGAACCAATATTGACCGAGCTGGAGTCGTTTTCCACTCTTGCCAGAATGTCTTCTCTGCTAGGAAAGTCTATACAGTCTGGTGGAGCGGAAAAGACCGTCTGGCAAGATGGGAAAATGACTTCAGCTTGGTCGATATTGGTTCAAACAGTTCACATTTGGTCTCACATTGTAGAAAACAATCTGCTCTACAATTTGGGATCGAATTTATGATGTTTGTACCAATATTGACCGAGGTGGAGTCATTTTCGAATCTTGCCGGAATGTCTTCTTTGCTCGGGCAGACTATACAGTAGTAATGCATGTAAACGATTGCATGGAATCAAGTTTTGAAATTTAAAATATTGATAAGCCTTTGACACGCTTTCAACTTAGCCGACTTGGCGCTTGATGAGGATGCTTGGAAATGGTTTTGTAAGAGTAATTGGAGGAGGAGGAGGAGGAGGAGGAGGAGGAGGAGGAGGAGGAGGAGGAGGAGGAGGAGGAGGAGGAGGAGGAGGAGGAGGAGGAGGAGGAGGAGGAGGAGGAGGAGGAGGAGGAGGAGGAGGAGGAGGAGGTGGAGGAGGAGGAGGAGGTGGAGGAGGAGGAGGAGGAGGACGAGGATGAGGATGAGGAGGTGGAGGAGGAGAAGGTCGAAGAGGACGAGGTGGAGGAGGAGGAGAAGGAGGAGGAGGAGGAGGAATGCTTTTCCTCATATTTCAGAAGAAAAAATTGACAGAGAAAATAAGAAGAAGTGAAAAATGAAAATAATAAAAAAAGAAGAAAGAGGAGACAAGGAGGAGAAGGAGGAGGAGAAGGATGAGAAGAAGGAGAAGGAGGAGGAGGAGGAGGAGGAGGAGGAGGAGGAGGAGGAGGAGGAGGAGAATAACGAGAGGAAGAGTAGAAGAGGTGAGAAAGTGGAAAAGAGTGTGGGAATTGGGAATAAGAAGAGAAGGATGACAAGGTAAAAAATGAGAAGAAATGGGAGGAAGTAAAGAGAAGAGGGAGGAGTAGGAGAAGAATGAAAATAGAGAAATTAATAGAAGAAATAGAGAAATTGGAGATTGAGGATAAGAAGAATTAGGAGAAGGACAGACAGAACAAGGGGAAAAGAACGCGAAGGCTTAGGAAAAGAAAAAGGAATAGAAATTGGAGTCAGAAGAGGAGGAGTAGGAGGAGGAGGAAAAGGAGGAGGAGGAGGAGGAGGAGGAGGAGAATGAGAAGGAGGAGAAGAAGAAGTAGGAGGAGGAGAAGCAGGAGACAGAGTAGAAGGTGGAGGAAGAAGGGTAGTAGTTGAAGAGGAAGAAGAAGAATAAGGAGATGTTATAAGCTTGTATATTGAAATCAAGTAGTCTTATCATTCTAAATTTAAAACTGGAATATTAAAGTATGTCAGGTATTTTATCTGTTGTGGCTTTCATCATAAATTTATCCTAGCAAGTATCAAAATTGGAATTTATACTTGCAATTTGTTCAGCAGGAATTTTACATGATATTTTCTCATCCAGAATAAATACAGGGTGTTCCAGGAAGAATTTGCAATTTTTTTTTTTCAAGTAGAGAAGACAGTCAATTGGACATACCCCAAAAAAACTTTCTCACCGATATTTACCAAAAACTAACACAATTTTCAAAAATGGAGAATTATTTTCTTAATTTTTAAGAAGCTTCATCCAGGAATGATATAATAATAATAATTTTCTTCTAAAAATCTTTTGTAAAATTAGCTGAGATTTTCAGCAAAATCAGTAAGAACTTTGAAACCTAAACGGTTCATAAATTTATTAATCCAGAAAATATACTCAATTTTGATCCTCTACAACTTCTATCAATAAAAAATGAAATTCTTCTATTGCGGATGATGCCCACATGAACATTTTAGCTAGTGCGTGGGTAATAATTATTTGGTAATAATAGTTATGGTAATAATTATTTGAGTTATAACTCTCAGTAATAGTTAAAAATTCGAGGTATCCGCATAGGTCCGACTATTTTCCAGATTAATTCAAAAAACCGTTCAAGTATAATTTGTTCTAGCAAAGAAGACCCTCTGGCAAGATGAGAAAATTACCCCAGCTTGGTCAATATTGACTTGATAAAAATTGATTTGGTCTCACTCGTAGAAAACATTCTGATCTACAATTTGAGACCAAATCAATATTTTTTTAACCAATTATATTGACCAAGCTGGAGTAATTTTCTCATCTTGCTGCAGGGTTTCCTTCGCTTGGACAGACTATAACGAACCTCTAAACAATCAAAAGTTAGACCCTCGGATTATATTCAGTCTTATAAGCTTCAGTCTGTCCAAGCAGAGAAGACCCTCTGGCAAGATGGGAGAATGACTCCAGCTCGGTTAATAATAGTTGAAAAATCATGAATTTGATTTCAAATTGTAGGAAACATTCTGTTTCACAATTTGAGACCAAATTTATAATCTTTGAACCAATATTGACCGTCATTTTCCCATCTTGTCAGAGGGTCTTCTCTGCTTGAACATACTATATAGCCTACTACAAAAGCATCCTTCATAACTGCTTATGAATCTTGATAAGGGAATAAAAAAAAGATGAACCAAAACTGTAAATCAAAATAAGATCATGAAATCTATAATTAGATATCATTGAGATGTCGACACATAGTTATCAAGTCAGTATAAGAAGCTCAGTTATAATTGAATTCAATTAACTACTGATACTTAAATTATAGTTCTGTTTTTTCGGCCTCCTTTTAACTCCTACTTAATCTTTTGCTTTTCTTCTCCTCCTCCTCCTCCTCCTCCTCCTCTTCCTCATTCTCCTCCTCCTTTCTCTTCTCCTTTATTCTTATTCTTCTCCTTTTTCTAATTCTTCTGCTTTTCTAGCCTCTTCTTCTTCTTCTTTTTATTATTCTTCTCCTTCTTCTTCTTCTTCCTTCTTCTTCTTCTTCTTCTTCTTCTTCTTCTTCTTCTTCTTCTTCTTCTTCTTCTTCTTCTCTTCTTCTTCTTTCTTTTCTCTTTCTTCTTCTTATCTTCTGTTCTTCAATGTCTTTCTTTCTTTGTCTTGTTTTCTATAATTCTACTCAAACCTTCTTTCTATTATTTTCTTTTCTTCTTCTTCTTCTTCTTCTTCTTCTTCTTCTTCTTCTTACACTATATTCTACCGACATGTCATGACCAATAAATACGTTGAATACTAAACAGACTGTTTCTTATTATGTGTGCCCTAAGCAGTAAATAACAGTATTATAATTATACAGTTGAAGTGTTTAATATTACCGGAAAGAAGAAGCTGAGAGTGTGGTGGACAGAGGAAGGAGTGAAAGGAAGAAGATGAAGAAGAGGGGAGGAGGAGGAGGAAGAAGAAGAAGAGGTGTTGATAACTGACGCCCTTGTCGGATAATACAGCTCTATAATCTTTTCATCATAAATAAATTATGATCATCTCTTAGTGCAGTTGAAGTGACCACCATGAATGCGAAGAAGAAGAAGAAGAAGAAGAAGAAGAAGAAGAAGAAGAAGAAGAAGAAGAAGAAGAAGAAGAAGAAGAAGAAGAAGAAGAAGAAGAAGAAGAAGAAGAAGAAGAAGAAGAAGAAGAAGAAGAAGAAGAAGAAGAAGAAGATGATGATGAATGATGATGATGATGATGATGATGATGATGATGATGATGATGATGATGATGATGATGATGATGATGATGATGATGATGAGAGAAGAAGAAAGAAGAAGGAGAATAAGTAGAAGAGGAAGAAGAAGAAGGAAGGAAAGAGAATTAAGAAGGAGAAGAAGAAGAAGAAGAAGAAGAATATTAAAGGAAAGAGAGAAGAAGAAGAAGAAGAAGAAGAAGAAGAAGAAGAAGGATACTGTACCTTCAACCTAAGTAAATAAAAACCGCATAAATTCGTTCACTATAAGTGCAGAGATGCATTTTTTGAATAGTGCACTCAAGTCAAACTCAACTGCAATTATATGAAATTATATGTAATCGGCGGGCTATTATTGCGATTATAGCTGCAAGCATCATATAATTCCGCTTACTATAATCCCCTGTATTGACTAGATATAGTCTGTTTAAGCAAAGAAGACCATCTGACAAGATGAGAAAATGACTCCAGCTCGGTCAATATTGGTTAAAGAGAAATTGATTTGGTATAAAATTGTAAATCTGGATGTTTCCTACGATTGAGACCAAATCAACATTTTTTGAACAGATATTGACCGAGCCGGAGTCATTTTCTCATCTTGCCAGAGGGTCTTCTTTGCTTGGACAGACTACTTACAGAAACCGTTCAAAGATGTTTTTTACTTTTAAATGCATGCATTCCTTACTTTTTCATAATTCCCTTATTTTGTTACTGTGTTGCTGATATCTTTCATCTTCTCTTTCTCCGTCGTCTTCTCCTTGTTCTCCTCCACTTTCATCTCTGTTTTCTCGGAGAATAAGAAGAATGGAGGAAGAGAGCGAAATAGGTGAAGAAGGAATGGGAGAATTTTCAATTGGAGGCTCTTTTTTTGTTTATTTTATTTCCGCTCTCTTCTCTTTCTTATTTCACTACATCTTCTTCCTTTCCTTTTTCTCGTTTTTCTTGTTCTCTCCTATTCTTCATAATCTTCATCTTCGCTAACCTGAAGAGCACAAGTGAAAGAGAAGAAATAAAGAGGTGAGAATAAAAGTATTTAGTCTCCTATTTTGTCACTATTGCTGATATTCTTCTTCTTCTTTTTCTTTTTCTTCTTCTTCTTCTTCTTCTTCTTCTTCTTCTTCTTCTTCTTCTTTTCTTCTTTTTCTTCTTCTTCGTCTTCTTCTTCTTCTTCTTCTTCTTCTTCTTCTTTTTTTTTTTTTGTCTTCTTTTTTTCCCGTCTTCTCCTTCTCATTCCTTCTTCATCCAAGCAAAGAAGACCATCTGGCAAGATGAGAAAATGACTCCAATTCGGTCAATATTGGTTCAAAAAATATCAATCTGGTCTCAAACTGTAGAAAACATTCCGCTCTACAATGTGAGTCCAAATTAATAATTTTTGAATCAATATTGTCCAAATTGGCGTAACTTTCCCATCTTGCCAGAATGTCTTCTTTGCTTGGACAGAATATATCGTTGAAATGCAACTTGTTGACAATTTCAATTGGTTATGAGTTTGAGGGAATATTAATATAAGTACCCGTTGTACTTCGACCTCTTTGTTGTATAACCTAGTCGTAACTTTCCGCATTAAGCTAATAACTTATACTATTTTCCTAATACGGCGGTTTTGTGATGAGTTATTCACCGTGAGAAATAATTTAATCAAGTCTAATGACCGGTTTTTCCAAGCACACTCAAATGTGAGGGACCCTCAACAATACTACATTTCATATACTTATAATAGAAATTATCAGCTGTCCATCACAATTTGAGGGTCCCTCAACTTTGAGTGTGCTTGAAAAACCCCGGCATCAAACTTGAGGGATCTTCAAGTTTACATGTTTACACAGGGTGGCGCAGAGAAACGGGAAATTTTGAAATAACCATAATAATACAACGAAAGTCTTACAATATATTTTTAATGCTGAGAGTATGTTTGTCAAGAAGGGAATTTTTAGAAAATCACTTGAAAGAAACACATCTGTTAACTGTTGTCCATTGCACCTAACACATTCATTCAATCGATTTTGGAGACTAAAAAGTAACATTTTCAATTGATTTTCACTATTTATTGATTGATTACACATTTGTAGCCCTCATAACATAGTGAACATTTATAATACAGTTATGTGAATAGTGTTGTGATGGCTAGAGCAGGGCAGCTACAGCCGGGCAGCTCGAGCAGCGGATTTAGAGCCGGGCAGCTCGAGCCGCTTGGGAATGATACTTTTTAATCTTAAAAAACGATTGGATGAATGTGTTTGGTGCAATGGACAACACTTTACAAATTTGTAGTTATTTTCTAAAAATCCCCTTCTTGACGAACATATTTTCAGGATTAAAAGAGTTTTGTAAAATTTTCGTTGGTTAATTATGGTTATTTCAAAATTTCCCGTTTCTCTGCGCCACCCTGTACTTAGCATAGAAAATGTCAGCTGTTCTAACAAAATTTGAGGGCCCATCAAGTTTGAGTGCGCTTGCAGGAACCCAGCAAAGATGTCCTTAATACAGTATAATGTTTGATAATTGAAAACTATGATTAGTTTGTTTGTAATCTGAGATTTAAGAACATAAATTCTGTAATCTACTTGAGTGAAGTGAATCTAATCCAATCTAATCGACCTTATCCTTCCACTTCTACTTCTACTTCTTCTCCTCCCCCTTCTTCTTCTTCTTCTTCTTCTTCTTCTTCTCTTCCTCCTCCTCCCCCTCCTCCTTATTCCTGTTCTCTTGTTCTTCTTCTTCTCCTTGTTCCTCCTTCTTCTTTTCCTCCTTACCACTTGCATCTTTGTCTTTCAATCTCTTATTTATTCACTTTCCTATAAATACTTCAACAACTTTTTCAATTACTCCTTTTCCATCCATCCATTCATTGAACCGTTCTCTAATTATCTGAAGTCAGGACTGAGAGACAAGTTGAGCTTTTTACACCGGAGTGCCTCAGGGCACTATTAAAGCACTCTGGAAACAGTTGTCTAGTATAGTCTGTACAAGCAAAGAAGACATTCTGGCAAGATGGGAAAATTACTCCAGCTCCATCAATATTGGTTGAAAAATTATAGATCCAGTCTCAAATTGTAGATCGGAATGTCATCTACAATTTGAGATCAAGTCTATATTTATGGAACCAATACTTACTGAGCTTGTACAATTCTCTCATCTTGCCAGAATGTCTTCTTTGCTTGGACAGACTACAACTAAATAGGAGTAGAAAGCTTAACTGACATCTAGGAAAGAGTTGGCGATTTGCAAAAACTGTTCAAGAAACTGTTATAGTAGACATGTATGTGTGCACGTACCAAACTTTATCACTTCTCTTTTTCTTCTTCTTTCCTTCTTCTTCCTCTCCTTCTTCGCTGTTTTACTGTGAAGAATTGGAGTTTTATTTTGAATAATAGAGATGAATATTATATTCTTCCTCAATACGTTATCTAATAGTATCCAAGCAAAATTTTCGTTTCGTAAATTACGGTTTTAGTCTGTTCAAGCAAAGAAGACCCTCTGGCAAAATGGAAAAATGACTCCAGTTCGGTCAATATTGGTTCAAAAATTATCGATTTGGTCTCAATAGTAGAAAACATTTTGATCTACAATTTACTCACTATTTACTCACAGTCTCTCATAATTATTTTGCAAAAAGTTAATGCCAAAACTTCTGTCTGCTTCTTGTGCGCTCCAACAGCTCATGTTGTCAATTAGAGTTGTCATCCACCTACGTTGTGTTAAGAACAGAAGAGCTTTCGTCAACATGGCTGCCATTCACTGCTGCCAGTAGTCGAAATGAAAATTGTTCCAACATAACCAAATTTAGGAAGAAATAGTACAGGCTTAGACGATTTTTTTGTCTCATTTCATAATTGTGATATGATTTGTGCTATCACAAAAATTAAATAAATAAATTTATAAAAAAATATTTTCATTCGTGAAATCAATATGATTATGATTAGTGTAAAAACGGTAGGTTGGCTGAAGTGATTTTTTCTAAAATTCTAAGTTCTGCGCATGCGTATTTACACTCTCACCTCCCTCCGCCATCTTGCAAGAGGCTCTTCTGTTCTTGGCACAAGTATAGATGATATTTTTCAAATGAATGAGACAGCTTCAGATTCTATATTTTAGTAGAATAATTTTGATAATTCCTATCCACTATATCTCACAGTTTTTCTCCTATTATTCTTTCTGATGGGTATTTTTCAGTCTTCTTAATCTTCTTCTTCTTCTTATTCAACTTCTTTTCGTTTTGTTATTCTTCTCGTTGCAAGACTGTTGTTGCATTCAATTCAAAGTAATAAGTGTGCGTGACACTCTTTAGAAGGACTCTAACAGGTCATCAAGATCAACTTTCCTCTTACTCCTCCTCCTCCTCCTCCTCCTTCTTCTTCTTCCTCTTCTTCTTCTTCTTTTTCTTCTTCTACATCTTCTCTTCTTCATCCAATTCTATTCCTACTTTTTCTCCTCCTTTGATAATCTCCTTCTTTTACTCCACCGTATTCCTCTAATTCTCCTTAAAGTCTTTCTCCTTTCTTTTCTGGTTTCTTCTTCTTCTTCTTCTTCTTCTTCTTTTTCTTCTTCTTCTTCTTCTTCTTCTTCTTTTCTTATTCTTCTTTCTCTTCTTCTTCTTCTTTTTCCTCTTCTTATTCATCTTCTTCTTCTTCCGAAACTGGAACGAAATGTCACACTGACAAACAAGTTGATGTCAATCAGTTGGAACTCTTCAAAGAGTGTAAAAAATGAAGAAGAAATTCCAGTCACTTGAGAATGAAAGAAGAAGGAGAAAAAAAAAGAAAAAGAAAAGAAAGAGAAAGAAAAGAAAAATAAAAATAAGAAGGAGAAGGAGGAGAAGAAGAAGAGAAGAAGAAGGAGGAGAAGAAGAAGAAGAAGAAGAAGAAGAAGAAGAAGAAGAAGAAGAAGAAGAAGAAGAAGAAGAAGAAGAAGAAGAAGAAGAAGAAGAAGAAGAAAAGAAGAAGAAGAATATGTAAGTGACCTGAACATTACCAAGTGTTTTGTCCACCAGGATTCTGAAAAAAAGCGAATGGAAATATTCAAGTAACAGCTGCTCCGATGAGAGAAGAATTAGGAGAAAAAGGAGAAGGAAGAAGAAAAAATGATGATTCTTTTGTCTATGAATTATTATGAAAAATATGTATCAACAATCGCGACCGCTTGTTTCTCTTTTGACTAATAAGCTGTAAATCTTTATGAGACACGGCCCAGAACTTCACGTGGTTTTTCGCCGGCTTCTTGTACGCTTCAACAGCCGATGTTGTCAATATTAGAATTGTCATTCAGCTATGATTAGATGATGTACTCTGGAACTAGAAGAGACAATACATGTTTTATTTCATCATTTTAAATTAGAAGAAAACATATTCGTTGAAAATCGAGATTCCAGTTTCGGTTGCTGCAGTCTGTCCAAGCAAAGAAGAGCCTCTGACAAGATGGGAAAATGACTCCAGTTCGGTCAATATTGGTACTGAAACTAACAACTTGATCTCAAATTGTGGGAAACAATTTGTTTTACTATCAAGACCACATCTATAATTCTTGAACAAATATTAACCAAGCTGGAATAATTTTCCCATCTTGGCAGAGGGTCTTCTTTGCTTGGACAGACTTAACTCCATAATCTCTAAAACTTGTATTAGAGAGTAGCAGTATTCATAATAACAACAAGCACCGCTATTGGTATAGTCTGTCCAAACAAAGAAGACCCTCTGGCAAGATGAGAAAATGACTCAACTCGGTCAATATTGGTTCAAAGTTATCAATTTGATCTCAAATTTTAGAAAACAATTTGATCTACTATTAAGACCACATTTATAATTCTTTAACTAATATTGATATATTAATATTGATATATAATTCTAATATTGATATATCTAATATTGATTAATATATCTAATATTCAATATTTACAATATCAACCAAGTTGGAGTCATTTTCCCAACTTGCCAGAGGATCTTCTTTGCTTGGAAAGACTATAGATGCTTGCACCAATCACAGTGAACGTCTGCCATTGGCCTAGACAAGCTCCTCCCCGATTAGCGGTTCATACGAACTTCACAAAATGGCGATTCAAACAGAAAACACAATTGAAGCATTGGCGGCTCGTGCCCAGGGAGCAGGTGAAGTGCTGTACAGTAAAAGATACGGGCACTTCATGTGCTTCGTGGGCACGAGCCGCCAGTGGATAATTGAAAAGTAGAAATACAACACGAGTTGAAAAAATATTTCACGAATAACGGAAAAAGAATGGAATAGGATGATACCTTGACAAATAACTAACAGCTTTTAAATAGCTATTAAAATCTGTCCAAGCAAAGAAGACCCTCTGACGAGATGAGAAAATGACTCAAGCTCGATCAATATTGGTTCGAAAAAATATTGAAATATTGATCACAATGTTTCCTACAATTGAGACCAGATCAATAATTGTTGTACTAATATTGACCGAGCTGAAGTCATTCTCCCATCTTTCCAGAGGGTCTTCTTTGCTTGGACAGCTACACTGGTAACTTTAAATACATTTTATGAATTAAAAGAGAACAGTTGTAGTAGTAACGCAATGAAAAGAGAGTGGGCTAGTTGTTGAGTAATGTTGATGGTAGTTACACTTATTGGCCTTTTAATTGGATGAAGGTGGTGATAACGTGGGAGTAGGAGGAAAAGAAGAAGAAGAAGAAGAAGAAGAAGAAGAAGAAGAAGAAGAAGAAGAAGAATGAGGGAAAGGCGTAGGAGAGAAAGGTAGCAATTGATAGAGAAGTGACACAAGGTCGTAGATTGACACTGATAACTGTTGGATACAAGACGCAGAAGGAGCAGAAAACGAAGGAGATGATGATGATGATGATGAGGAGGAGAAGATGAAAAAGATAAAGAAGAAGATGAAGGAGAAAGAGAAAGAAGATAATGGAGATTGAGAAACCTTAGCAAAACCAGACCAAATATTGACACTAGTAACTTATTTATATAGTAACTTTATTTATATTTACTAGTAACTAAGAGGGTAACTAATTGATAGAGTAGAAAGATCTAGAAAAACTATTATATCTGATAGTGTTGGCGAATGTAGGCTTTCATTAAGTCGCATATTCCATTACTACTTGTTTCAGGCACATGTCGGGCACAAGATGCAGTAGAAACATGTAGTTGTATGGAGCATCCAACACTGGTCAGCTGATATTTGATTTACTTTGCTCTATACAGAGTGTTTCAGGAGGAATGTGCAATACTTCTTAGGCTGATTCCTTACACCAAGTAGACAAAAAAGTTCCATGGGACCAACCCCCAAAAACGCTTTCTTACCGAGATAACAATGACAAAAAATTGAGATTTTTCAAAATATATTAATTTTTCTCATTTTTAAGAGGCTTTAGTAAGGTTCTAAAATGAGCAATTCCTTTGTAAAATTATCTAAGGAATTCAATGAAACCAGTTCTAAGTTTGTAACTTTAACGGTTATTGAGATAATTGGAAAAATATGCTAGAAAACGCCATTTTTCAACAATAAGGGTTATAACTGGATAAGGAATCATAAAATTGTATTTTCTATTAATGGAAGTTGAAAAGAGTCGGATTCTCAAGAAAAAGTTAGATGGCATCGATTGTGTAAATCTTACCCAAATTTCAGAAATGGCGATCAAAAATCGCTACTAAACACAAATTTATCACTTGTGTTACATTTTGTCAATGTAACGGAATATTATGCGACTTGTAGTAATGGAAAACTTGACTTTAAACTTCGGGCTATTTGAAATAATTGATAAACTATAATCTCATATCCTTCCTTGTGGTATAACTTCGACAAAAAGGGTTATGCAGTAACTCTATCGATCCATTCATTTTTCAATCGGTCAAATTCCACGGTAAATAGTTTACAATACCCCGGAAATTGGAGTAGGCTACCTATTTTTTTCAACAATAAATAAATAAATAACAGATTCAATGAATCTTTCAAACAACTCGGAAAGGTTTCTTGAAGTCGAGCACAATTATTGACTAACTGTGCAAAAAAAATAGTGCAAAAACGTCAGAACAATGGGAACTGGTTTACTGAGTAACTGAACTGCTTTTTCTCTATAAACTGTCCTGGAAGAAGAAGGAGAAGAAGAAGAAGAAGAAGAAGAAGAAGAAGAAGAAGAAGAAGAAGAAGAAGAAGAAGAAGAAGAAGAAGAAGAAGAAGAAGAAGAAGAAGAAGAAGAAAAGAAGAAGAAGAAGAAGAAGAAGAAGAATGAAGAAGAAGAAGAAGAAGAATAAGAAGAAGAAGAAGAAGAAGAAGAAGAAGAAGAAGAAGAAGAAGAAGAAGAAGAAGAAGAAGAAGAAGGAAAGAAGGAGGAAAAGAATGAAGAAGGAAGAAGAAGAAGAAGAAGAAGAAGGAAGAAGGAAGAAGAAGAAGAAGAAGAAGAAGAAGAAGAAGAAGAAGAAGAAGAAGAAGAAGAAGAAGAAGAAGAAGAAGAAGAAGAAGAAGAAGAAGAAGAAGAAGAAGAAGAAGAAGAAGAAGAAGAAGAAGAAGAAGAAGAAGAAGAAGAAGAAGAGAAGGAGAAGGAAGAAGGAGAAGGAAGAAGAAGAAGAAGAAGAAGGAGAAGAAGAAGAAGAAGAAGAAGAAGAAGAAGAAGAAGAAGAAGAAGAAGAAGAAGAAGAAGAAGAAGAAGAAGAAGAAGAAGAAGAAGAAGAAGAAGAAGAAGAAGAAGAAGAAGAAGAAGAAGAAGAAGAAGAAGAAGAAGAAGAAGAAGAAGAAGAAGAAGAAGAAGAAGAAGAAGAAGAAGAAGAAGAAGAAGAAGAAGGAGAAGAAGAAGAAGAAGAAGAAGAAGAAGAAGAAGAAGAAGAAGAAGAAGAAGAAGAAGAAGAAGAAGAGGTAAGAATAAAGTAAAAGGTCACCACCGTTAGCCAACAATAAATGAAATAATTGTTACCGTTAAACTGTGCTACCGTTCTTCATGTGTTGACTTTTTATTACTTGTGTTTACTCTACAAGAATGTGGACAAAAAGCAACGTAGGAGGAGGAGGAGGAGGAGGAAGAAGAAGAGAAGAAGAAGAGCTCAAAGATGGAAAGATGTATGTCCACTTAACAATTTTTAGTTTTCAAGAAAATTGATACGGGAAGATAGGCCTACATGTTCAAGACACTATCTATCTATTGATAAACTGAAAAACTTCCATAAGTCATTCTAAGTTTACACTGGCGGCTCGTGCCCACGAAACAGGTGAAGTGCTGTACAGTGAAAGATACGGGCACTTCACATGTTTCGTGGGTACGAGCCGCCAGTGTCATGAACTTTCACATCTTCTCGTATGTCTTTTAGACCTTATGTCTTTTATGTCTTTTTTAAGTTAAAGATGAAGTTATCAAGTTAACTTATGAAGACTGTCCAAGGCATTCTTGCAAAATGGAAAATTAATTCAGTTTGGTCGATATTGGTTCAGAAATTACAAAATTTGGTCTCAAAACGTAGAGCTGAATGTTTTCTACAATTTGAGACCAGATTTATGATTGCTGAACCAATATTGATCGAGCTGGAGTCATTCTTCCATCTTGCCAGAATTTCTTTTCTGCTTGGGAAGATTACATGTTCGAAATGTAGGGAATATGTTATCCGAATACCGTAAACACCTTTCTGTGAGAGTTGAGTACGATACTTTTCGCCACACTGCGAGAATAAGAATAATAAATATTGTATAAGAATATTTGCGGCGATCGCTGATTCGAATAATATTGTGATGGCTCCAGAAAGCAGTGCATTGTCGCCCGATCTAGCGGCCGGATAGGTAACTACCAGTCTCTTTCTGTGCACTAGCTCCGAAAGAGCCCTCTTTCGGAGCTAGTAGCAAAACCGCCTGTAAATGGCGTCTTTCGAATCTCTTTAGTGCACAGAAAACAGCTGCTTTCTGTGCAGTGTGGCGAAATAATAATTAATTAGAATCTCAATTTATTGCTATATAAGTAGACAAAGGACTTCTGCAACTGCAAATATTGACCAATGTACTAAATAGCAGGCGAGATCCATTGAAACATGTTTTGTTTTTATCTTGAGTGCTTTATTTAATCAATCTCACCAATTACATTTTTAGTAGACATTTTTGTAATACTTTCTTCACTCGGCGGATTTTTGATACGCAGTAATGATACAGAGTCTGAAATTTATACAGGAAGAAAGCTAGATGATACAAGACATTTTCATGGATAACCAAACCGACATATATTGGAAAAACTGTTTCTATTTCTTATTAATTAAACATTTTGAGAGCATTTGAGTTCATTTCAATTATTATTTGAGTTAAATTCATGAAAAATATCATATAACAATAGGCAAATAGTTATTTTACCTAGAATATTGGCATTGTTGAATAAGGCATTGTAACCTCACTTTGCTTTGTACGTTGCAGATTTCTAGTGTCAATGAGCTTCCTTCCTGTAGCATTGCGTATCAATTTAATACTTTTGTATCAGAAAACCGTCGTGTAAACAGGGCTATGTTGATACAATATACATGTTATAGAAGAAAAAAATGTTGATATGGAGAACAGTTGATATAAAATATTGAATGCTATGCAAAACATTCAACACCACTGCACTGCAGTCTGTCTAAGCATAGAAGACATTCTGGCAAGATGGGAAAATGACTCCAACACGGTCGATATTGGTTCAACAATTGAAAATTAGGTCTTCAAATGTGGACCGCTTCAGACTGCCCTGAGAGAGCTGATCATTGATTCGCCGACCGCAAATTTCGTTAGCCTGTGGTACATGAATCAAAGTATAGTATGTCCAAGCGAAGAAGACATTCTGGCTTGATGAGAAAATGACTCCAGCTCGGCCAATATCGGTTCAACAATTATCAATTTAATCTCAAATTGTAGGAAACATTTTGATCTACAGTTTGAGATGGAATTGATAATTTTTGAGCCTCCATTGAGACAGATAGAGTGATTTTTTTATCTTGGCAGAATATCTTGTTTGCTTGGACACGCCATAGTGATAGATAATGCCTTCAGGCATTGAGAATATATCATTCAAGTCAATTTAATCACCCATCATTTGCACAACATGTACAAGCTGTCTTTGATCTAGGTTTGTAAACAACATGTTACTCACATTATTCTTCTTCTTCTACTTCTTCTTCTTCTTCTTCTTCTTCTTCTTCTTCTTCTTCTTCTTCTTCTTCTTCTTCTTCTTCTTCTTCTTCTTCTATTTGATTTCCTTTCTCAACTCTAATGACATAAGGCAGGTGAATTTCTGTGTTTCTTCTTCATATTATCGTCATTTTTCTTATTCTTCCTCTCTCCTCTCCTCCTCTTCTTCTTCTTATCTCTTTCCTCCCCTCCTCCTTCTTCTTCTTCTTCTTCTTCTTCTCCTCCTCCTTCTTCTTTTTCTTCTTCTCCTTCTTCTTCTATTTGATTTCCTTCCTCAACTCTAATGACGTTAGACAGGTGAATTTCTGTGTTTCTTCTTCATATTATAATCATTTTACTCATTCTTTGGCTTCTTTTTCTTCTTCCCCCTTCTTCTTCCTCCCCTTCTTCTTCTTCTTCTTCTTCTTCTTCTTTTTCTTCTTCCCTCTTCTTCCCCTTCTTCTTTTTCCAGTTGCTTTTTAACTCGAATGACGATAGACAGATGAATTTTTTTTTAACCTCCATCTACTTCTTACTTCTCTTCTTGTTCCCCTTTCCTTTGTTCATAAAGATTTTTCCACCTTCTCTTTCTCCTCCTCTAATTTCCATTTTTTTTTCTTCACCTTCTTCATCTACTTGTTTGTCCCACTTCTTCTCCTCTTTTTTCTAGCGGGGAAATTAAACCAAATTAATTGTCTCTCTTTTGACATCTACAGAGAAGCTTCCTTCTTCTTCTCCTCCATCTTTTCATCCTCTTTCTTCTTATTATTTTTCTTCATCTTCATCTTCTTTTTCTCCATCTTCTTCTTTCTTTTCTCCTTCACATTCTGTCATTCTTCAGTGACACCACACATAGAAATGTCTGTGATAAGTTAATTGTCTGAGACAAGTAACATTTCAACCACTTGTGAAGAATCCGCCTACAGAATTTGTTTAAAGTTCAATACAACGTAATCAACTACAGCAATTATCAAACGAAATAATTAGACTCGATTTGATGTAACCTTCCACTCCTTCTTGCCTACCTAGGGGCTCCGCCCTGGACGCCAGTATCGGCAGTGTAGGTGAGTCAAACAGGCTCGCTTCGCTCGCCTGCAAAACCTCTGCCAGTGTCAGCTGAGACAGCAAATTCCGTTCAGAAGGGGTTCGAATTTATTGATTTCAAAATTGTTTTAACGTTTAAAAATTGAATAAACACTGTTCACCAAATTTCAACATTTTCTGCCGATATGTTCTCGGAAAATCTAAGAAAAATTCCGAAAAATAGTAACTACTTTGGAACGCTTGTAGTAGTCTCATCATCATCCTTCCATTAAAGAAATGAGCGTTACCTTGGGAAGTATATCGGACATAGTTTGAAACTTGATTAAATATCTTCTGAATTAGTTCATCTATAATCTCGCTGAGCCATTGAATTTACAGTAAGGATTGGTCGTATCAAGCCGGAAGATATGCAACCCGCAATACATATACAATTTTACATTCCGTTCTTAGCGCGCGTCTAAACGTCCAACTGAACATTCCTGCCAAATTTGAACGCATTCGGTTCAGTTGATGTTTAGTTCTTGTGATGAATGAATCCAAGTCAGTAAGTCAGTCAGTGCCATTTCGCTTATATAGATATAGATGTGAATAGATTTGTGATGACTAGTGCAGCGCAGCTGGAGCTGTGCAGCTCTGGCAGCGAATTTGTAGCCGGGTAGCTCAAGCTGCGCTACCTTTAAATTTAATTCTATTGGTGACTGATCACCTCACACTACTCAATGTAAGCTGGGAAACGCCCCTCTTTAATTCAATTCTATTGCTGGCTGACAACTCCCTCCACTCTGTCGACCAATCACAAGCCAGTACAAGTCCACGCCCACAACGCCCTCTCATTGGCTGATGCCATATTACGTCATTATGGCCTAGCATAGGCGGAGCTTGGAGGCGTGTCCAATAGAGTCGAAGCGAATCAACAGCAATATTGCCATCTGCTGGATGAATTTGGAACTAACTTATTTTTAATGTTTTCTCAAGAACGCTGGGAAGAAAACATGAAGAAGAAGAACGAGAAGAAGAAGAAGAAGAAGAAGAAGAAGAAGAGAAGAAGAAGAAGAAGAAGAAGAAGAAGAAGAAGAAGAAGAAGAAGAAGGAGAAGAAGAAGGATAAGAAGTAGGAGAAGAAGAAGAAGAAGAAAGTGGAGGAGGAGGAGGAGGAGGAGAAGGAAGAGAAGAAGAAGAACAAGAACAAGAAGGAGGAGAAGAAGAAGGAAGAGAAGAAGGAAAGGAAGAGAAGATGAAAAATAAGACGAAGAAGAAGAAGAAGGAGGAGAAGATAAGAAAGAAGACGGAGAAGGAGAAGAACAAGAAGAAGAAGAAGAGGAAGAAGGGGAGAAGAAGAGGAAGAGAGGAAGAAGGAGGAGAAGAAGAAGAAGAAGAGGAGGAAGAAGGAGGAGGAGGAAGAGGAGAAGGAAGAAGAAGAAGAAGACTGAGAAGAAGAAGAAAGAAGAAGAAGAAGAAGAAGGAGGAGGAGGAGAGAAGAAGAAAAGAGAACAAGAAGAAGAAGAAGAAGAAGAAGAAGAAGAAGAAGAAGAAGAAGAAGAAGAAGAAGAAGAAGAAGAAGAAGAAGAAGATGATGATGAAGAGAAGAAGAAGAAGAAGAAGAAGAAGAAGAGAAGGAATAAAAAAGAAGAAGAAGAAGAAGAAGAAGAAGAAGAAGAAGAAGAAGAAGCAGAAGAAGAAATAACTCTATACCTAACAACTCAATCTATTCACAGTAATATTGAATCAAATTGATACAGTAGCTAAGACAGTAACAGTATATGAAGTTTGCAACTTAGATAAAGTCATAAATCTAGAAGATCGATGTCAATTGTCTGTCCAAGCAAAGAAGACCTTCTGGTAAGATGTGGAAATGACTCCAGATCGGTCAGTATCGATTCAAAAGTGACGGATTTGCACTCAAACTATATATCAGAGTGTTTCCCACACTTTGAGACCAAATTTTCAATCTTTGAACCAATATTGACCGAGCTGGAGTCATTTTCCAATCTTGCCTGAATGTCTTCTTTGCTTGGACAGACTATAACAAGTGTATCTGTAACACATAAATGATGAAAGTCTGAAGAAGGATGTATGATCGGTAAAAGCGAAGAAGACCCTCTGGCAAGATGAGGAAATGACTGAAGCTCGGTCAATATCGGTTCAAAGATTGAAAATTTGGTCTCAAATTGTAGGAAACATTCTGATCTACAATTTGAGACCAAATCAATATTTTATGATCAATACTTAGTGAGCTGTAGTCATTATCTCATCTCGCCAGAGGGTCTTCTTTGCTTGGACAGACTATTTAAAATGAAATATATTGATGAAGAAGGAAGAGTGGAAAGCAATGTATCGATATTTATGTATCGATTATTTTGATCGACTATCTGAGGACAAGTCGATAGTTGAGTCATGTTTAATAAGATGTTTGGACTCACAGATAGGTTGACTTTTCAAGATATATTGTGACACTTTTCAGCGGTATCTGATGAATGAAGTGGAGGAGGAGGAGGAGGAGGAGGAGGAGGAGGAGGAGACTACGAAGAAGAAAATGAAAAGAAAAAGGTCAGAATTAGAGGATGAACTCTAACACATTTTATCTGAGAAGATATTATTCATAATATCGATTGTTGATTTATGTTTTTTGAAAATTATTTAGGAAATACTTTTTTCAAATTCATAAAATAAACCGATCAAATAGAGTAACCAAGGTCAAATCTGATCAAATCTGAAAATTGTTATTGACTTCAGTTTGTCCAACCAAAGAAGACATTCTGATTAGAATAGGGAAATGACTCCAGCTCGGACAATATTGGTTCATCAAATAATAAACATTTTGTAGAGCAGAATGTTTTCTACAATTTGAAACGAAATTTTAATGTTTTAAACCAATATTGACCGAGCTGAAGTTGTTCTCCCATCTTGTCAGAATGTCTTCTTTGCTTGGACAAACTATACCGAAAATCGAAAGGTCAATGATATTGAGATGTTTCAAAAAGTTCCAAGATGTTTCAAAACATATTTATGCATTTATTTATTGAGGTCTATTAACATTGAAGATTTTCTTACTTAAAAAAACTATGAATTTTAGATCAGGAACTTGGTTTGAACCATTTTAACGACGCCATATTTATTGCGAATGAATTATTCATTTTCATTCATCATTCATATTCATTCATTGATTCAAATACTCTTTATTTATACTATATTTGACTCATCTATCATGAATTCTTTTCTATTGTATTGTTCGTCTTACCATTCTTCAGCATCGATCGGCCTTCGTAACATTATCATCCTACTTCTACCTCTTTTCCTTCTTCATCATCTACTCCCCCTCCTTCTTCGTTTCTTCTCTTCTTCTTCATCATCATCTTCGTTCTTCTTCTTCTTCTCATTCTCCTTCACCTGTCTCCTCTTCTTCTTTTCAGTTCTTCTTCCTCTTCTTTTCTCCTCCTCCTCCTTCCTTCTTCTTCTTCTTCTTCTTCTTCTTCTTCTTCTTCTTCTTCTTCTTCTTCTTCTTCTTCTTCCTTCTTCTTCTTCTTTCTTCTCCTTTTTTCTTCTTCTTCTTCTTCTTCTTCTTCTTCTTCTTCTCTCATCCTCCTCCTCCTTCTTCTTCTTCTCATTTTTCTTCTACTTACCTTCCAGTTCTCTATGAGAACGTTGTTCAGCTCATAGCAAGTTATAATGTTAAACTATGTAATAATCACTCCATAAAACCTTAACTAACTACAAAATTATTGTTTCTGGTGATTCCAAACACCATATGGTACACAACATTACATTACATAATTATGGAGCTATATAAGTAGTGGAAGAGAAACAGAGAGAGAGAGAGAGAGAGAAATGAATGAGGAGGAGGAAAGATGAAGAAGAAGAAGAAGAAGGAGAAGAAGAAGAAGAAGAAGAAGAAGAAGATGGAGAAGAATTAGGAGAAGAAAAGAAGAAGAAGGAGGAAGAAGAAGAAGAGGAAGAAGAGGAAGAAGAAGAAGAAGAAGAAGAAGAAGAAGAAGAAGAAGAAGTAGAAGGAGAAGAAGAAGAAGAAGAAGATGAACGGAGAAGAAGAAGAAGTTGTAATCACCTCCACATACTTACATAGTTTTACAAGTTCATATACTGCGTGACTAGACAAGGCCCAATCAAGCGCTATTATTTTATAGTATAGTAAACTGAGATTCGTTAGAGTAAATTCCAGTATATTACTGAATGTACCGTGAAAGATTCGCAACGGCGCAATTATAATTATTCTATAGAAGCTATCATCATACTGAGTGATATACCACATACCTTGCTAGGTATAGTCGGTCCATGGAAAGAAGACCCTCTGGCAAGATGGGAAAAATGATTCAAGCTCAGTCAATTTTGGTTCAAAAATAGTGAATTTGAACTCAATTCGCAGGAAACAATTTGATCCACTACTAAGACCAAATCTATAACTCTTGAACGAATATTTACCACGCGGGAGTCATTTTCCCATCTTGCCAGTGGCTCTTCTTTGCTTGGACAGACTATACAAGTCAAATAAGTTGGCGTATCGAAATCGAAAACAGGCAAAACTTTCAAGAAGAAGAGGAGAGGAGAAAGAAGGAGAAGAGAGGAAGAAGGAGAAGAAGAGGGAGGAGAGTGAAAGAAGAGGAAGAAGACAAGAAGAAGATAGTAAGAAGAAGAAGAGGAGAGAAAGAAGAAGAAGAAAAAGAGAGGAGGAGGAAGAAGAAGAAGAGGAGAGGAAGAAGAAGAAGAAGAAAAGAAGGAGAGGAAGAAGAGTGGAAGAAGAAGAAGAGAGGAAGACGAAGAAGAGAGGAAGACGAAGAAGAAGAGGAAGGAGAAGAGGAAAGTTAAACAGAAATGTGTGGTCTGTTATGTACTTTAAAACTGAGGTTAGTTAAATTTTAACGGTTGATTAACGTGGATATCGCAATCTTCCAACAACGACAAACTGAAATCTATTTGAAAGAATAATTGAAAGTTGAGAGATATTAAGAAGCCTTTGGTTTCAATAGTTTCATCTACAAAACTAAATGGTATAAATTTGCTAGTATAGTTGTGCCAAGAACAGAAGAGCCTCCTGCAAGATGGCGGAGGGAAGTGAGAGTGTAAATACGCATGCGCAGAACTTAGAATTCCAGGGTAAAATCACTTCAGCCAACCTACCGTTTTTACACTAATCATAATCATATTGATTTCACGAATGACATTCTTTTCTCAATTATTGACATTTGATATGTGCAATTATAAAATAATTATGAACTAGGACAGAAAAAATCGTCTGAGCCTGTACTATTTCTTCCTAAATTTGGTTATGATGGAACAATTTTCATTTCTACTATTGGCAGCAGTGAATGGCAGTCATGTTGCCAAAGGCTCTTCTGTTCTTGGCCGAACTAAACAAATGTAACTAATAAATTTAGTTTTAAATAGTGGATCACAGTAGTGTTTTCTACAATTCCAACCAATATTGACAGAGCTGAAGTCATTTTCCCATCTTGCCAGAATGCCTTCTCTGCTTGAACAGACTATTGTCAAACCCTCAACTATAGCGACCGATTTGAAGGTATCAAGACTATCTGATTCACGCAAGCTTGCATCCAATGTAAACATACATAAATAAATAAATAATGAACAGAAGATAATAGAGGAATACAATGAAGCAATAAAAGGACATAGGGCATGAATAGCACATAATAGTTTGGAGTTGGTACCCTCTATTTGACAATATCATTATGTGCAAATTGCCGGCTCTATATTTGTCCAAGTTTACGGACCGAAATGGAAGCACATTAAGGAAATCATATTCACCACATTAGGGAGTGAAAGCTGGAGGAGTCGGAAGAGGAGGAGGAGGAGGAGAAGGAGGAATAAGAGGAGGAGGAGTTGGAGGAGAAGGGGGAGGAGGAGAAGGAGAACGAGGAGGAGGTGGAGGGGAGGAGGAGGAGGAGAAGGAGGAGGAGGAGGAGGAGTTGGAGGAGGACAAGAAAAGGAAGCAGTTCAAGAGAAAAAAGGGGCAAAAGGAGATGATGAAAAAGAAAAAGAGAAGAAGAAGGGAGAAGGAGGAGGAGGAGGAGGAGAAGGAGAAGGAAAAAGAGAAGGAGGAGAAGGAGCTAGAGAATAAGAAGGATATCAACAACAAAGAGGAGAAAGAAAAGATGAGGAAGAAGGACGTCATGAAGAGAGAAGAAGGGCAAGAACAAGAAGAAGAATGAAGGAAGACAAAAAGACTTGATTAATGCTAAAGAAAAGATGGAATAATGGAGGAATTGAATGAAGGAGAAAAAAGATAGGAAGGAAAAAGGAAGAAAGGAGGAAAATGAACTATGAGGAGGTAATATCATATTTATGCGACGAATTGAAATGCAAAAGAAAACATGAAGAAGGGAACAAGGAAGGAGAAGGAGGAGAAAAGAAAATACCAAGACTAAGAAGAAGAAAAAGAGGAAGAAGAAGAAGAAGAAGAGATGAAAATGATGAATAAACAGAATATTGCGGGAGAGAAATGAGAAAAAAGTGAGAAGAAAAAATAATAAGTTGAACATAGAGAATGAAGAGGAAAGTTGGAATTTGGTGGAAGAAGAAGAAGAAGAAGAAGAAGAAGAAGAAGAAGAAGAAGAAGAAGAACAAGAACAAGAACAAGAACAAGAACAAGAACAAGAACAAGAACAAGAACAAGAACAAGAACAAGAACAAGAACAAGAACAAGAACAAGAACAAGAACAAGAACAAGAACAAGAACAAGAACAAGAACAAGAACAAGAACAAGAACAAGAACAAGAACAAGAACAAGAACAAGAACAAGAACAAGAACAAGAACAAGAACAAGAACAAGAACAAGAACAAGAACAAGAACAAGAACAAGAACAAGAACAATAACAATAACAATAACAATAACAAGAACAAGAACAAGAACAAGAACAAGAACAAGAACAAGAACAAGAACAAGAAAAACAAGAACAAGAACAATAACAAGAACAAGAACAAGAACAAGAACAAGAACAAGAACAAGAACAAGAACAATAACAAGAACAAGAACAAGAACAAGAACAAGAACAAGAACAAGAACAAGAACAAGAACAAGAACAAGAACAAGAACAAGAACAAGAACAAGAACAAGAACAAGAACAAGAACAAGAAGAAGAAGGAGAAGAAGATGAAGAAGAAGAAGATGAAGAAGTGAAGAAAAAGTAGGAGAAGAAGAAGAGGAAGAGAGAGAGAGAAGACCGTGATTCAACAAAATCCATGAATATTATTGGGTGAATGTTTTTGCAGAAAGGATGTAATCTCTGAAAACAGCTTACAACAAATCTGTACATCATTTTCCTGTTTATTTTAAACTCCATTATCATTTTCAACGTTTCTCATCTTCTTTTATCATCAAACTTATCCTCTTGTCATAATTTAGGACAAAAGCTACAAAAATATCAGTAAATTTCCTCTATAAATGAAATTTAGTGTTATAGTTTGTCCAAGCAAAGAACACATTCTGGCAAGATGGGAAAATGACTCCAGCTGGGTCAATGTTAGTTAAACAATTATAAATGTGGTGATCAAAATGTTTCCTACAATTTGAGACCAAATTTATAACTTTTGAACCAAAATTGACTGAGCTTGAGTCATTCTCCCATCTTGCCAGAGGGTCTTCTTTGCTTGGACAGATGATACTGACGTAAAACAGTTTTACTAAATACTCTTCTGATTTCTGCTGGCAAAATAAGAAAATGACTGGCTCGGTAGATTTGTGTTCAAAAATTACCAATTTTGTCTCAAATTGTAGAAAACATCCTGATCCACAGTTTAAGATCAAATATATAATTTTTGATCCAATATTGACCGAGCTGAAGTCATTTTCCTATCTTGCCAGAATGTGTTCTTTGCTTGAAAAGACTATTGAAGTAAAAAATTGTATATGAAAAATGATTCACAGAACAAAAATTATTTGAAAAATCAGAAGAAGAGAATTATGAAGAAGAATAAGGAATGAAGAAGAGGATTAGAAGGAGGAAAAGTGGAATAAAGAGGAAGACAGAAGCAGAATACAGTTAAGGATAAAAAAAAAAAGAAGAAGCGATTTTGAGGAAGAGTGATATTATCCTATATGAACAGATGGCTCTTATCTGAAATATCTACTTTATGCTGAAAGATTTGAACATAAATCACCAAAAACATTAATTGCAGTACTCAGAATTTTTTCTTTCCCCTCCTCCTCCTCCTTCAACCCCTCCTTCTCCATCCACCCTCCTTCACCATCTCCTCCTCCTACTCCTTCTCCTCCTCGTCCTCCTACTCCTTCCACTCCTCCTCTCTTACTACTTCTCCAAATCCTCCTCCTCCTCTTCTTCTCCTCCTCATACTACTACTACTACTACAACTACTACTAATACCTTCTTCATTCTTCTTCTTCTTCTTCTTCTTCTTCTTCTTCTTCTTCTCCTCCTCCTCCTTCCTCTTCTTCTTCCTTATTTTCTTCTCCTTTCCCTCCTTCTCATTCTGCTCTTCATCTCATTTTTCTTCTTTGCTTATCCCTCGTATTCTTGTTCTTCTTTGCTTCTCCCTCTTCTACTCCTCCTTCTTTTTCTTCTTCTTCTTCTTCTTCCTAATCTTATTCCCAATCTACTTCTCCTTCCCCCTCCTTCTCTTTCTTCCCTATATCTCCTTCATCTTCTTTGCTTATCCCTCGTATTCCTGTCCTACTCTGCTTCTACCTCTTCTTCTTAGCATCTTCCTCTTATTGTTCTTTTTCTTTGTCTTCTTCTTCTTCCTAATTTCCTTCTCCTTCCCTTCCATCGCCTTCCGCTCTTCATCTCCTTTTTCTTCTTTGCTTATCCTTTATATCCTTGTTCTTCTTTCCTCCTCCTTCTTCTTCTTCTATTTCTTTTCTTCTTCTTCCTCTTTTTTGTTCTTCTTCTTCTCCTATTTTCTTTTCCTCCCTTTGTGTTTTTTCTCTTCTACTTATCTCTCGTATTCTTGTTCTTTTTTGCCACTCCCTCCTCTTCTCCTTATTCTTCTTTTTCTTCTTGCTCTTTTTACATCTTCTCCTCTTCCTTCTACTTCTCTTCTTCAATCATCTTCATAGGCATCAAAAGCCATATACCGCTAAGAGAAATTCGTTGACAATTTTATGACTTTGATAAAAGCTTGTTGTTAGGCTTTTTTCATCGCTTTATAAAGAATGAAGAATGTTTGATCAGTTTTGGTTTCTTTTTATAGTGGTATGCGAATTTATTTGTTTGATAAATATCTACTAGATGTATGTTAAACGAAATGGAAGTGGTTATGGTATGTGAGATATTCCGATATAGTCGGTCCAAGCAAAGAAGACATTCTGGCAAGATGCGAAAATGACTCCAGCTCGATCAATTGTTGTTAAAAAATCATCGATTTGGTTTCAAATTGTAGATCAGAATTTTGCCTACAATTCGAGACCAATCTATAAATAATTCTTGAACAGATATTGATCGAGCTGGAGTCATTTACCCATCTTGCCAGAATGTCTTCTTTGCTTGGACAGACTACAAGGTTTATGGAAGCAGGTTAATTTGAATATAGCCTATTCTCAATCTTCTGTATTCTTTTTTCTCTTCTTTTTTGTCGCAGTTCATCTTAATCTCTCTCCATTTGCATACAACTATTTCTTCTGTCCATTCCCAATATTCTTCTTCTTCTTCTTTTTCTCCTCCTCCTTCTTCTTCTTCTTCTTCTTCTTCTCCTTCTTCTTCTTCTTCTTCTTGTTCTTCTTCTTCTTTTTCTTCGTGATGAATGAATCAGTCAGTGAATGAATCAGTCAGTCAGTCAGTGCCATTTCGCTTATATAGATATAGATTTTGATAATGCCGAGAATTTGATCATTTCATGAAAACGCTCTATATGTACTGTCCCATAAGTCAGTACACGTATCATAGAATCGTCCAATGTAAATACTCCAATGACACCCCATGTGTTTCTATAATACCTTGTGTTTGAACTTGTCCAACCTACAGTCCTGTTCTGTTATCAAAGCTGATTACAATCAAAAAAGGAACCGAATAGCTCACAGCCTTATTGAAAGCATAGAAGACATTCTGGCAAGATGGGAAAATGACTACAGCTCGGTCAGTATTGGTTTAAGATATTCAAATTTGATCTCAAATTGTAGAAATGATTCTGTTCTACAATTTGAGACCTAATTTGTAATTTTTGAAACAATATTGACCAAGCTGGAGTCATTTTCCCATCTTGCCAGAAGGTCTTCTTTGCTTGGACAGACTATACAGCAATCTGAGATGCAACAGAATAGCCTACCAAGTTCGAATAACAGCCGCAAAACATTATAAATCTGGTGTACAGTTTGCGCGAGCTGAGAAGACACCCAGTTACTATACAATTCACATTATAACAGGGGTCTTCTAGGGATGAGCGAGGTTGCACAGGGATACATTACAGGTCCACTCATTCCTGGCATTTTAAATATTTTCAAAGGCAATTATTTACAACAAAACCACTAGTTGCCAACTGTTTGAGTTTAGCAGCTCCCTCTTCTCTTTTTTTCTCCTTCTTCTTCTTCTTCTTATTATTATTATTCTTCTTCTTATTATTCTTCTTCTTCTTTTTTTTTCTTCTTCTTCTTATTATTCTTCTTCTTCTTCTTCTTATTATTATTATTCTTCTTCTTATTATTCTTCTTCTTCTTTTTTTTTCTTCTTCTTCTTATTATTCTTCTTCTTCTTTTTTTTTCTTCTTCTTCTTCTTCTTCTTTTTCTTCTTCTTCTTGTTCTCCTCACTGTGAGACAGTCTGATCGAGACTAGAGCTACCGCAATAATTGAATTTGGTTTCAATCGTAGGAAACATTCTGATCTACAAAATCAGAGACCAAATCAGTATCGTTTGAACCCATCTTGCCAGAATGTCTTCTTTGCTTGGACAGACTTCAATAAGGCTATCAATGTTTGAAATCGTTTGACTAATAACAATTTGCCAAGAACATTAATTTCTTACTGTGAAAATAAATTAAAATAAAATAAACTTATTGACTCTATCTTGTTGCCATCTGTCATACAAGCAGATAGACGAAAAATAAGAAGAAGATAGAAGAAGAAATAAGAAGAAGAAGAAGAAGAAGAAGAAGAAGAAGAAGAAGAAGAAGAAGAAGAAGAAGAAGAAGAAGAAGAAGAAGAAGAAGAAGAAGAAGAAGAAGAATAACAATTTGCCAAGAACATTAATTTCTTACTGTGAAAATAAATTAAAATAAAATAAACTTATTGACTCTATCTTGTTGCCATCTGTCATACAAGCAGATAGACGAAAAATAAGAAGAAGAAGAAGAAGAAGAAGAAGAAGAAGAAGAAGAAGAAGAAGAAGAAGAAGAAGAAGAAGAAGAAGAAGAAGAAGAAGAAGAAGAAGAAGAAGAAGAAGAAGAAGAAGAAGAAGAAGAAGAAGAAGAAGGAGAAGAAGATGAATCAAAATGCAGAAGTTCTGATTCCAAATTAAGATAAAGCCACATTCTGATTTGAAAGCTTATACGATTACGTGTTAAGTGTTTGGCTTGTTGTAATTCTTTCTTGTTTTTCTTCGACACTATCTTTGAATTCTTCTTCTACCATCTACTTCTTCCTCTCATACTACTTCTTCTTTTCTGTCATTTTCGTCCTTCTACTCATTTTCTAGTCTTTTTTCATCGTCTTGATAGTTTTTTTACAACATTGTAATCCTTTTCGCCTATTTTACGAATTCTTGTGATTTCTAAATCATAGTTTTCAATTTCTTAAAGTGAAATTACATGATTAGTAATTAATGTGAATCTGATAAAAGTAATCATAACCACCATTATGAATATTTATCGAAATTCGGAAAATGAATAGGCCTACGTTATGGACTTCTTCAACTGTTTAGTTTTTATCTAATAACATCATAACTATGTAACTAGTATACATAGTTTATAACTAGTATACACTAGTATAACTAGTATACTAGGTAACTAGTATATTTATTGTTAACTAGTAAATCTACGCTTATACCTTTATTGTATTACCACGAAAGAACGAATGAATGGATTCTAGCGTTTATTATACAGAGTGTTTTAGGAGGAATGTGCAATACTTCTCAGGCTTATTCCTTACATCAAGTAGACAAAAAAGTTCCATGAGACAGACTCCCAAAAACGCCCTGTTACCGAGATAGAAATGACAAATAATTGAGATTTTTAAAAAAATCAATTTTTCTCATTTTTAAGAGGTTCCAAAATAATCAATTACTATGTAAAATGATCTAAGAGATTCAATGATACAAGTTTGAAGTTTGTATTTTCAACGGTTGTTGAGATAATTGAGAAAATATGATATTAACAATAAAAATCATATAACATTCCTCCTAAAACTCACTGTATATCAGATGGTTTTTGAGGATGATGCCCACATGGGCCGTAAGGCCTGTGCGTGGGTACAGTTGGGCCAAAATCTCTTAGCATCAGAACCAGCTGACCAAGGCAAGGGGCATAGTGCGGGAACCGTTCTCAAAGCATTAGGCAACTAATGTCACATTAGACAGTGGATCAGAGCAGCAGTCAATGTTTTTAATGAAGTTGATAAGAAAATCCAGCCAAGAAACTGTGGCCCAACTATAATGAGAGAAATGTTGATTATAAATGACTTCTTGTAATTTTGTTTTTATATTGTTCTAATTTTTCTTCAAGTTATTACGGTAATTCAAAATGCCCAAAGTTTTGAACATTTTTTAATTAATGTTTTCTAATGGAACTTCATTTCAAACATATTTGAAAATAGAAAATTCCTCGACCTCATCTGATTTTGGTATGAAAGCGAAAGCTTCTTCTCCTCTCTTCTCATCACCTCCTTCTTCTTCTTCTTCTTCTCCTACTCCTCCTCCTCCTACTTCTTCGTTTTCTTCGTCTTATACTTCTTCTTCTCCTCCTTTCCCTCCTCCTCCTTTTCCTCCTCCTCACCCCTTTGTTCTTCCTCTCCTCCTCCGCGGCTGTAACATTATCCAATCATCAATCAGGAGCCGTTTGACCTCTGCACAAATTGCCACACACATATAAATAAATCCATTAGGGTACTGTGGAGTTTGGAGGAAGCTTTCACAGTTCACGACCTTTCCAACCACATGTAAGTGGATAAGGAGTAGGAAGAGAGGGAAAAAGAAACAAGAAGGTGTGACAAGTGGCTGCAGAAAACTTGTCAAGTGGTCAGTTACGAATAGAGAATGAGGAAAAGAATGAGAAGAAGAAGAAGAAGAAGGGGGAGACAGGAGAAGAAGAAGAAGAAGAAGAAGAAGAAGAAGAAGAAGAAGAAGAAGAAGAAGGAGGAGAAGAAGAAAAAAGAGGAGGTGAAACAGAAGAAAGCCTGTCTTGGAACAAACAAGGTTCAGGTATCTATCTATACTAGGAGAACTATGTACCACTTTAGGCCTTTTGGCAGGTTCACTCACTTTATCTAGATCCATACTACATAGTTTTCTTCTCCTTCTTTTCCTTTTTCTTCTTTCTCTTCTTCTTCTTCTTCTTCTTCTTCTTCTCCTTCTACTTTTTCTTCTTCTTATTTTTCGTCTATCTGCTTGTATGACAGATGGCAAAAAGATAGTCAATACGTTTATTTTATTTCAATTTATTTTCACAGTAAGAAATCAATGTTCTTGGCAAATTGTTATTAGCCAAACGATTTCAAACATTGATAGCCTTATTGAAGTCTGTCCAAGCAAAGAAGACATTCTGGCAAGATGGGAGAATGACTCCAGCTTGGTAAATATTTTTTCAACAGTTATAAATGTGGTCTTAATAGTAGATCGAATTGTTTCCTACAATTTGAGATAGAATTGATAATTTTTGAACCAATATCGACTGAGCTGGAGTAATTTTCATATCTTTCCAGAGGGTCTTCTTTGCTTGGACCGACTATAGCCTTATTATCTGTCCAGGCTTGCTAACACAAATTGGCATTTTGTTTCAATAATGTAATTTTTTCAGATGATATTGTTTGATACAGAATGGAACAAGTTTCAAATCTAATGACACTATCAATATTGACGCATATGATATTATCAAACTTGAAAATGAAACTAACTTTGTATTAAATTTACCTCTGAAAGGGTAGAACAAGAACTGAATCATTGAGTTGGAGCTATGGTCTGTTCAAGCAAAGAGGACCCTCTGGCAAGATGGGAGAATGACTCAAGCTCGGTCCATATTGGTACAAAAATTATCAATTTGATCTCAAATTGTAGGAAACAATTTTATCTACTATTGAGACCTCATTTATAAATTTTGAACCAATATTGACCGAGCTGGAGTCATTTTCCCATCTTGCCACAGGGTCTTCTTTGCGTAGTTGAACTATAATAGCGTAGTAGTTTAGGAGAGTATCACTTCATTATATCCCTCATAATAATTTAATAAATAGAATAAAACTTACCATTAGGATCAAAGACGACCTCTTGGCAGGCGTCATCTCTATTGATGTCACACCTGTAGACGGCTCCGCCTCTACGTACCCCCGGTTGCCTAGGGGTCTCCGCTTCTGGGGCGCCCACTAGAACCCTGTTGAAAAACAGAAATCGGTTGAATTTATACATTTATTTATAAGAGATATTACAGTATGACACTGATAGGTTGAAGCACAAACACATGTCCAAAACGACTTCTTCCCTTATTTTGATTATAATATATTATAATCCGTCTAAGCAAAGAAGAGATTCTGGCAAGATGAGAGAATAACTTAAGCTTTTTCAATATTAGTTCAAAAATTATTATAAATTATTCACTATTGAAATGAAATACTTAGAGAAAAATAGGTTGAAAAAATACAGGAGGTAAGTTGAAGCCCTTGATTGAAGCTAACACCAAAAATTTGGGTTATTTCGTCTGCTCCTTGTGCGCTCCAACAGCTGATGTTGCCAATAAGATCTTTCAACCCAATTTTTTCATATTCTACCAATTTCTAGCCTACTTAAAAATTTTATTAGATTTGTCAAACAGCTATGCCGTGTTGACGTTTGGATCCTTTACACAATGGATCCTTTATTTATCAGCTATTGGTATAGTCTGTCCAAACAAAGAAGACCCTCCGGCAAGATGATAAAATGACTCCAGCTTGGTCAATATTTGTTCAAAAATTATAAATGTGGTCTTATTAGTAAATCAAACTGTTTCCTACAATTTCATATCGAATTGTTGTTTTTTGAACCAATATTGGCCGAGCTGGAGTCATTTTCTCATCTTGCTGGAGGGTCTTCTTTGCTTGGACAGACTATGCAAGTGCATTACAACAAGATTATTTGTCAGTTCATGTATCAGTCTCAAGAAACTCATCTTAGAGCTGGCATCAAGAACTCATTAAGAGGTTGATAGATTACTTTCTTATGAACAACTTCCTTGAGTTGTTTGATAGCTTCATCTTTCAGTAACCAGATCTCTGTATTAGTCATCTATATCAGCCTTATTTTTCTCTCTCTCTCTTCTCAATTTTTCTCCTTCTACTTCTTCTTTTTCTCCTTCTTCTTCTTCTTCTTCTTCTTCTTCTTCTTCTTCTTCTTCTTCTTCTTCTTCTTCTTCTTGTTCTTGTTCTTCTTCTTCTTCTTCTTCTTCTTCTTCTTCTTCTTCTTCTTCTTCTTCTTCTTCTTCTTCTTCTTCTTCTTCTTCTTCTTCTTCTTCTTCTTCTTCATTGAGAATTATCTTGATCGTAATTGTAATTGAATAAATATTCTTTGTAATTGTAATTTGTTACAAGTGTAGTAGTAATTGATAAGAATTAGTGCATTTTCAATACTTTCATGAAATAGATCACCGTATCCATAGTTCTTATTCTATTATTTTCCTTTTTCTCCTCCCTTTTCATCTAGAAATTCTTAATCTATTCCTAGATTGAATTATTATTGTATCTTAATATTTTTTTAAATCAATCTGTAAGTTCCGTTATCTGGATATTATGAACTATAATTTGTATATAATGGAAATTATATGTTAGCCAGATGATGAGGGAAGAGAAGAAGAAGAAGAAGAAGAAGAAGAAGAAAAAGAAGTAGAAGAAGAATACAGAAATCTTCTACCAGAAGAGAAAGAGGAAGAGGAGTATGAAGAGGTGGTGGTGGAGGAGGAAGAGGATATGTATAAGTTGGAAAGAAGATGAGCAAGATCGAAAAACAACATGTATTCATCATTGGACCAACCAGTTCAACCATCTGTTCTGTGCGCTAATAACTAGATGAGTTTCTAGACTTGACCAAGGCTTTTGACGGCGCCTAAGCCCAGCGTAACAAGTGCATGCTAACATCCTTGCCGTACTCCCACTCTCCCCAATCCACTCGGATGATAACCCGTTACCGCGCGCCGTTTAATGATTGATGATGCGATAGATTAACTGCTACAGTTAGCGCTCTATCAGTGGGGTGCCACAGGGAACTGTTCTAGGGCCAGTACTAAAGTTGGTGTAAAAGTTGTACGTTTCACGCCAGGATGATCATGTGGGTGATATGTAACACAGCTAATTTCCTACAAGTTGGGAAGTTAATTTTCAAGTCTTGTCGAAAACCAGTTGGAGTTTACTGCTATACGTGAAAATATTAGTCTACCTAACTTTATATGATTGTATACAATTTTCATGATAACTATTCATTGATTGGAAAAACTCGATTGATCTATCCATTCAAAGCAGACATTCTGGACTCAATCTACACCTAGATAAGATCCCTATCTATTTTTACTCAGTTTCCTAGTCTATATTATGTTTCCTAGCCTAGTCAAATTCTTTTCCCTTTATAGTCTGTCCAAGCAAAGAAGACATTCTGGCAAGAAGGGAAAATGATTCCAGCTTGGTCAATATTGGTTCAACAATTATCAATTCGATCTTAAATAGTAGGAAAAATTCTAATTTTTTACAATTTTTGAATTGATATTGGCCAAGCTGGAGTCATTTTTCCATCTTGCCAGTATGTCATCTTTTCTTGGACATGCTATACAGGAGCAATTCTGGGCATTAACTTGTTGCACACAACTATGTATAATTATGATCAAAAAGAAAAAATATGATTGTTTAATATTCCAATTATGATATCATTACATTTAAGACATTAAGATGCACAGGAATATAATTTGAACTCATTTGCTTTCATATTTTTGCAAAGGATCTTTTCTGAGGGTGATGCCCACAGGAGCTCCTAAGCCTGTGCGTGAGTGATGAGAGGGGTGACGAATACTGTTTGGGTAGTCCGACAGCTTATCGTTTTCCTTCTCCTTTTCCTTCTATCCTCCTTATTTTCACCTTGCACCTTCTTCCTGTCTCTGATTCCTTGAAGCATACTCGAAAAGATACACTTGAATCGGTTTGATGTAGCTTTCTCCTCTAAGTTTGGCATAAAACACGTTTTATTATTCGAAGTGATAAAAGCAGGCTGCACACAAGTCAACAACATAGGAATAAAATTCAATTGCACGGCGAAGAAATAAAATAGAATTTCTGAGAGGTGTATCTTTTTTTATTGCGTGTATAGAGTTTTTATCGTTCAGCTACTGTGACTCAGAAAAAGTAAGGGAAGAAGAAGAAGAAGAAGAAGAAGAAGAAGAAGAAGAAGAAGAAGAAGAAGAAGAAGAAGAAGAAGAAGAAGAAGAAGAGAAGATGGAGAAGATGGAGAAGATGGAGAAGAAGAAGTAAGGGAAGAAGAAGAAGAAGAAGAAGAAGAAGAAGAAGAAGAAGAAGAAGAAGAAGAAGAAGAAGAAGATGGAGAAGATATTCTAGAGGAAGAGAGATTGCATACGATTAATTTCAAATGAATCTGACAAAGATTAGGAATCAGAGAATTGGAGAATGAAATAAGAAGAGGAACAAGAATAAGGAAACGAGGAGTATAGAAAAAGGAGGAGGAGGAGAACGAAGAAAAGGGGGAGGAGGAGAACGAAGAAAAGGGGGAGGAGGAGTAGGGAAAGAAGACATTTTCAAATAGCAAAAGTTTCTTCACAAGTATGGTTTGATATTGGATTATTCATTATGTACAATTAAGAGAAAATGGAGAGGAAGAAAGAGCAAAAGAAGAAGGGGAAATAAGAGAAGGATAAGGCAAAGAATGGGGAGATGAAAGAAAAAAGAGAAAGGAAGTAGAATGGTGAGAATGTTGGAAATGCTCAGCAGATCAGAAAAAATGAACTTTTAGAATAGCGAATTGGGAGGAAGGCGAACTAGAAGAGAAGGAGAGGAAGATGGAAAAAGGAAGGAGAAACACAGAAATAGAAATATGGAAAATATTTTATGTTGGCTGTGATACAAACTACTATATATTACTGAAATTACAAATGAAAACTGGGTACAAAGAATCATGAAATTCTTGAAATTTTCAAAATCGGATTCCAGATTCCAGTAGCTTGTAGAACGGAACTACAGCTTCCTGTATTACTGGTGCCTGTAACTAATAAAAACTTTTATTGGATCGTTAACAGTACTTCCTTGCTGAGGGATTCTTCTTTTGAAAATAAACTCTCATTTTATTCATTCAGGGGTCAGAAAAGCTCACCCTCAGTGCATTCATTCATGCAGAAATAATCTATGTTTATGTTTAGATCTTCAGTCGTTTACTTCTTCTTCTTCTTCTTCTTCTTCTTCTTCTTCTTCTTCTTCTTCTTCTTCTTCTTCTTCTTCTTCTTCTTCTTCTTCTTCTTCTTCTTCTTCTTCTTCTTCTTCTTCTTCTTCTTCTTCTTCTTCTTCTTCTTCTTCTTCTTCTTCTTCTTCTTCTTCTTCTTCTTCTTCTTCTTCTTCTTCTTCTTCTTCTTCTTCTTCTTCTTCTTCTTCTTCTTCTTCTTCTTCTTCTTCTTCTTCTTCTTCTTCTTCTTCTTCTTCTTCTTCTTCTTCTTCTTCTGTCTTATTCATTCTCTTCCTCTTCTTCTTCTTCTTTTTCTTCTTCTTTTCTTCTTCTTCTTCTTCTTCTTTCTTCTTCTTCTTCTTCTTCTTCTTCCTGTCTTCTTCATTTTCTTCCTCCTCTTCTTCTTCTTCTTTTTCTTCTTTCTCTCCGCTCTTCTTCTTCGTCCTTCCCTTTCGCACTAAAAACTCACTACTCAAAAAAAATTTTTCCTAGAAAGACATTGTTCATTCAAATACGAATTTCCTTAGAATCGTGAATTGTAATTGTGTTATAAGTAATTCAAACTAGTCTATATATTATTATAACTGGGAGATATTTTTTTGCTCTATAATACTATTATTGATCCCAATAACTATCATCCAAACTAAAATTTTGTTTCAACTGATAAATATTCTCTAGAATGCCAGATTATTTTAAGTAAAGAACATTCAATTTTATCTCAGGTTCTTCAGATCAACTAATTAAATTTTAACTAAAGTAAGTAGCTTTATTTAGTTTCATGAGGATAATCTACAATCAGCTCACAATAATTGGATTATTAAATCTTTCATAATAATAAGCACTACTATTGATAACTATTTATTGATTTTTGATTGGTTTTTCTGTTTGAATCGCCATTTTGTGAAGTTTGAATGAACCGCTAATCGGGGAGGAGCTTGTCTAGGCCAATGGCAGACGTTCACTGTGATTGGTTCAAGCGTCTACCAATAGCGGTGCTTGACCTTCAGTACAATAATACGGTCTTCACTTCAAGTTTTAGTTTACCAGTGATTGATCATGGTGTAGCAACCGAAACCGGTTTCTCGATTTTCTAATAAATTTGTGGTTTGGCAATACATAGTATTTCGATTTAATATGGATACCTCGGTAAATTTTTGTTGAAAAAATCATAAATTTGATTTCAAATTGTAAGAAACATTCTGATCTACAATTTGAGACCAAATCAATCATTTTTAATCGAAATGTTTCCTACAATTTAAAATCATATACAGGGTGTTTCAGGAGGAATGTGCAATACTTCTCAGGCTGATTCCTTACACCAAGTAGACAAAAAAGTTCCATGGGACCAACCCCCAAAAACGCTTTGTTACCGAGATAACAATGGCGGAGAATTGAGATTTTTCAAAATATATTAATTTTTCTAATTTTTTAGAGGCTTCACTCAGATTCTAAAATGATCAATTCCTATGTAGAATTAGTTGAGGAATTCAATGAAACCATTTTCAAGTATGTAACTTCAACGGTTATTGAGATAATTGAAAAAATATGCTAGAAAAACGCCATTTTTTCAACAATAAGGCTTATAACTGGATAAGGAATCATAAAATTGTATTTTCTATTAATGGAAGTTGAAGAGAGTCGGATTCGAAAGAAAAAGTTGAATGGCTGCGATCGTGTAAATCTCACCCAAATCTCAGAAATAGCGATCAAAAATCGCAAAATTCGACAAAACATAGTACAAGTGATAAATTTTTATTAAGTAGCGATTGATTTCATTGAATTCCTCAGCTAATTTTACATAGGAATTGATTATTTTAGAACCTCAGTAAAGCCTCTAAAAAATTAGAAAAATAGATATTTTTTGAAAAATCTCAATTTTCCGCCATTGTTATCTCGGTAACAAAGCGTTTTTGCGGGTTGGTCCCACGGAACTTTTTTGTCTACTTGGTGTAAGGAATCAGCCTGAGAAGTATTGCACATTCCTCCTGAAACACCCTGTATATGATATTTGAAGTAATATTGAAGTAACATCTTGCCACAATGTCTTCTTTGCTTGGACAGACTATTTTTGTTGAAATATTCTTTCGTTCAAGCTATATGCGAGTTTTTAGCAAATCAGTAGACTAACCTTGGCTCAATGTGACCCAGTGTCCCAGTAACGAGTATAATCATTTTTCAACCTTTTAATAATCCATAAATAAATGACGGGATGTATATTGACCTAACACCTCTATCTGTCAGCAGAGATTCGTTTATTATTATTAATGATAGCGGAGTTTAGGATATTTTAGGGGGGCAAGGACGTTAGGGATACTAATTTACATAGTGGGATGAGAAAAGGATGCTTATAGAAAAAAGATGGTGTAGGAGGAGGAGGAGGAAGAAGAGGAGGAAGAAGAGGAGGAAGAGGGAGATGGGAAGGAAGAATACGACAGAATGAAACAAACAAAAAAGGGTTGAAAGTTAAGCGAGTGGAGGGGAAGAAGAAGAAGAAGAAGAAGAAGAAGAAGAAGAAGAAGAAGAAGAAGAAGAAGAAGAAGAAGAAGAAGAAGAAGAAGAAGAAGAAGAAGAAGAAGAAGAAGAAGAAGAAGAAGAAGAAGAAGAAGAAGAAGAAGAAGAAGAAGAAGAAGAAGAAGAAGAAGAAGAAGAAGAAGAAGAAGAAGAAGTTGAAGAAGAAGAAGAAGAAGTTGAAGAAGAAGAAGAAGAAGAATAGGAAGAAGAAGAAACGGAAGTGTGATAGCAGTTCTCAGTTACTGATAGTTATTGGAATCAGGCAGCATTTTTGCAAAGTGCCCTATAATAGTAGTAGGTAAGACTTTTGTCAGATCGTGTGAAGTAGACATTCTGGCAAGGTAGGAAAATGACTCCAGCCTGGTCAATATTGATTTAACAATTATCAATTTGGTCTTGTATTGTAGAGCAGAATGTTCTCTACAATTTGAGACCACATTTATAATTTTTGAAGAAGTATTAACCGAGCTGGAGTCATTTTCCCATCTTGCGAGGATGTCTTCTTCGCTCGATCCGACTGTATTGGGGTTAATATGGGCGTCTCCCTCAAGCTTAGAAAGCCATTAAACCGATTGCTTAGCTAAACATCACGAAATACCTCTCCAAGCAATGAAGGCATTCAGGCAAGATGGAAAAATGACTCCAGTTCGGTCAATATTAGTTCAAAACTTATAAACTTTGTTTCAAATTGTAGGAAAAATTCTAATCTACAATTTTACACCAAATTTATAATTTTTGACCAAGTATTGAACGAGCTGGAGTCAATTTCCCAACTTACCAGAATGTTTTCTTAGACAGACTATAAAGGGAAGAGAATTTGACTAGGCTAGGAAAGATAATATTGACTAGGACACTGAGTAAATAGATAGGATTTTGATTTATACTGCATTTATTCTATTGTTTGGAAGAAGCCAAAATGTAAGGCGATTTCGTCTGTCGAGACTTCCCCAAGTCACAGTACAATGGAGTCTCAATCCTTTAATATTGATCGTATAACTGGAAGTTAATACCAGAGACAATGTATAATAGTACGTAGTCTATGTTAATACTTATTATACTTAATATCTTCAAGTATTTACATAGACTACGTACTATTATTATACATTGTCTCTGGTATTAACTTCCAGTTCAATTAAAGGATACAGTATTCGATAAAACTTATTTTAAAATAATTATTAAAATCGAAGTACCCTTTTTTAAATACTTTTTTAAAAATGGCGATATAGCCATTTTTAAGTATATAACCCTTGATTGTGTAATAGACCCTCTAGCATGATGATAAAATGACTTCAGCTCGGTCAATATTGGTTCAAGAAATTTATACACTTGTTTACACTATAAAGTGTATTACACTTGGAAATAGCTATATCGCCGAAACATGTTAGTGTAAAATAGAAATATTTTTTAAAAAGGTTACTTTGATTTTAATTATTCAAAATTTTAACTGAAAGTTAAGTTTGGTATAGTCGGTCCAAGCATAGAAGACCCTCTGGCAAGCTGGGAAAATGACTACAGCTCAGTCAATATTTGTTCAAAAATTATCAATTTGATCTTAAATTTAAGAAAACATTCTGATATACAATTTGAGACCAAATGAATATTTTTGAACCAAAATTGACCGAGCTGGAGTCATTTTCTCATCATGCCAGAGGGTCTTCTTTCTTGGACAGACTATACGGTGCTGCATTCATGAGATAACATTATTAATATTAAGGATTTTCATTTCACGTGTACTGTGTATTATGTGTGGAATTAACCAGATTGCTATTCGATTCAATTAATTTGTCTCTTGTACTTAATGTAATTTACTGGAAGCTTTTCAATTTTTTCCAATGGTTATGCCCACCATGGGCTTTTGGGCCTGTGGGTAATGGAAAGTCAAAAACAACATCTTGGCATAGTCCTATAACTAAATGACAACATTAAACTTCAATTTGACAACATCAGCTGTTGGAGGGTGCGAGTAGCAAAAAAACTGCCCAGCTTTGTAGCTATATTGTATTTTACAATCTATAATTCATGTGAAACTGTTTAAATATTTATTGGGCTACTTATTTTTATATCTTAGTGTGGAATTCTATTCAAAAATAGAATCTCATCAACCCCACTCTTTTCCTCCCCATGTTTCTTTTTTTCGTGTCTCATCTTATTTCTACATGTTTCTTCTTCTTCTTCTTCTTCTTCTTCTTCTTCTTCTTCTTCTTCTTCTTCTCCTCCTCCTCCTTCTTTTCTTCTTCTTCTCCTTTTTTGAGTACACAAGCTTGTGGTTAGTTGTGGTTAAACACCGGTGATACCATATCATAACACAGAAATATGAAACTATTGTTCTCTTTTCATCACTTCCTTCTTCTTCTTTTCTTTCTTATTTTCACCTCTCCCTCCTCCTCTTCTTCTTCTATCTTTTTCAACTTCCTCTTCTTCTTCTCCTACTCCTCCTTCCCCCAATTGTCCTCTTCTTCCTTCTAATCCTCCTCTTTCTTCATCATATTCTTCCTCTCCTTCTTCTACCACATCCTCACCCAATTGTTCTCCTCCTCCTCCTCCTCTCCTCCTCCTCCTCCTCTTCCCCTCTTCTTCTTCTTCTTCTTCATCTTCTTGTTCCTGTCCTTCTTCTACCGCTTCCTCACCCAATTGTACTCATCCTCCTTCTCCTCCTCACCCTCATTCTCCTTCTCCTCCTCCCTCATTCACCTTCTCCTCGTCCTCATCCTCCTTCTCCTCCTCCCCTCTCATCCTCCTTCTCCTCCTCCTCCTCCTTCTCCTCCTCTCCTCCTACTCATCCTCCTCCTCCTCCTCCTCCTCCTTCTCTTCCTCTTCCTCCTCCTACCCCTCCCCTCCTTCTCCTCCTCCTCCTTCTCCTCCTTCTTCATCTTCTTGTTGTTCCTCTTCTTCTCCTACCACTTCCTTATCCAAATGTACTCCTCCTCCTTCTCCTCCTCCTCTTCCTCCTCCTCCTCCTCCTTCTTTTCCTCCTCCTCTTCCTCCTCCTCCTCCTCCTTCTTCTTTTTCTTCTTCTTTTTCTTTTTCTTCTTCGTCTCCTCCCTTTTTATTTCCATTATATTCTTCTCCTTTTTATTATACTCTTGAAACTACAATAACATAGAAGTTAGGCACTATGTTGTGGTGTATACGTAACTTATGTAAGCTGATACTTTCAATAATACTCTTACAATGGAAGTGCACAATATCTAAACCGCTTGAGCTATTAATAGCGTTATGAATAATACTCCAAGGGTATAGACTGTCCAAGCAAAGAAGACCCTCTGGCAAGATAAGAAAATGACTTCAGCTCGGTTAATATTGGTTCAAATATTGTTGATTTGCTCTCAATAGTAGGAAACACTCTGATCTACAATTTGAGACCAAATCAATATTTTCTTAACCAATTTTGACCGAGCTCGAGTCATTTTCCCCTCTTGCCAGAGGGTCTTCTTTGCTTGGAAATACTATACCCGTGCTTCACTACGGGGATACAATTGACCTATATACTTTTTTTTCATTTTAAATAATTATCAAAGTATCCTTTTTTTAATGCATAAAGTTTTTTATGTAGCCTGTAATCATTTCCATAGCTTTATTTAAGAAGGCGCTGTCCCTAAATACAGTAATATTCTGATATAATAGTGGGTAAAGTCTATTTATTTAAAAGCGATTGAATTATTTGAAATAATTTGTTTCCCATATATGATTGATTCATAGTATTGCATAATACAGCCATCTATAGACATATTAGAATTTTTTCAATATTTTATGGTAATCACTATACAGTCTGTCCAAGATAAGAAGACATTCTGGCAAGATGGGAAAATGACTGCAGCTTTGTCAATATTGGTTCCACAATTATAAATTCGGTTTTACACTTGTGAATGTCCATCAACTGCAAGTCCATTCTGACGATAATGGAGAAGTGTAATATAGCATTGAAATATAACCATAGAATTGAGAATTAACCATTGAATATAAATATAGAATAGCAAAGAATCGGGTTAATGGTTATTGTTACACGTTTAGAAGCCTACTTCAATAGAAAACTTTATTGGCTATAGGAATTATAGATTTATCAGTTCGAAAATATTTATTCTATCAACTTTTATACTTTTCATACCTGTAACACTAGCGGCTCGTGTCCACGAAAAAGGTGAAGTGCCGTACAGTAAAAGATACAGGCACTTCACCTGTTTCGTGGGCACGAGCCTCCAGTAACCGGTAACCTATCATGAGACTCCTAATTTAAATCATGATACAAACAACACTTATAATTATTATCGTGTACTCACTATGTATCATGACGAGCTTCCTGTTTGTAACGCACACATTCACAACGTTGCAAAGTGACAGATCAGGTCGTATCAATCGAGCATCCTACCTGTATGTGTTCTAAATCTGTCTATGTCCATATCAAGCTATATTTAGATTTACTGGATATACACTCAGAGGCTGTAGAGCGGCAATCCTTTACTGGTATTGATATCAATGTGCGCAAGTTGTGAACGGAGAAGAAGAAGAAGAAGAAGAAGAAGAAGAAGAAGAAGAAGAAGAAGAAGAAGAAGAAGAAGAAGAAGAAGAAGAATAGGAAGCTCGATATGGTATTGATAGCAATGTGCTTATATTGTACTTGGTATTGTGATATCACTTGAAACGAGTTTGTTTTTTTGTTTTTGTTAGTAGAAGACGGTAGAGGATTAGAAAAGGAAGTGGTGGAGGATGAGGAGGAGGAGGAGGAGAAGGAGGAAAAGTAGGAGGAGGAGAAGGAGGAGGAGGAGGAGGAGGAGGAGGAGAAGGAGGAAACAGCATCAGCTGATTTATTATTGAATCAATATCAATTGATAATTGCTAATTTTCGATAATTATTTCGTTCTCAGGAACTAATTATAAATTAACTAATTATAACTAATTACTCGTATATAAGTTATGGAACTGATTATATTAACATATTCTATTTTCCAATGGACTGAATTTAATGTCCTGCCCTGTAAGCAGGACAGCTTCTTAACAAAAAAGAAGCTTAGCTTCTAGTTTATAATTCTTGAACAAATATTGACCAAGCTGGAGTCATTCATTTTCTCATCTTGCCAGAGGGTCTTCTTTGCTTAGGCGGATTTTACATATCAACTGAATTGTAATAGAAGTATTAATCAGTTTTGTCTTACCTTCAATCTATAGTCAAATTAATGAATGTTTCATACAATCATAGCTTCCAATAATAAAAAAATTAAACTTCAAACTTAGGGCTTATTTAAATAATTGATAAATTAAATGAAAAATCAAATACGTTTTTAAAAAGCTTTTGAATTATTATTTTACAATAATAGCTGATATGATATAGCTGACGACCAAAATTCAGGCGGTTTCGTCTGTCTCTTGTACATGATGTAACCTACTAACAGCTGATGTAAAGCACCTGTTGTCTCTTTTGATTGCAAAAAACATCATCCATGCCTTTATGGCTACTCTAATTGACAATATCAGCTGTTGGTGTGCACAAGAAGCAGACAAAACTTATAAGCGTCATCCATAAAAATTATTAGATCTAAGTTTCCATATATGAGTATATAATAAATAATAAAATTTAATTGAAAAATAAATAAAAATCAAACTTATAAAATTATTGAAACACATAATACATACAAAAACACATAAGTTTTTTTAAAAGGGTGTTTTTCAATTATTTTAAACAGCCCTAAGTTTAAAGCCGCGTATCGACAGTCCGAGGCATGCTCACATACCCAACGAACAATTCTACAAACTAACCTCAAAATTTACCCCATTCCTATGCAGTATTGTGATTGAGAATTCTATTTGGGTGCAGAAGGTTCTAATAGGCAATAATAAGCATTGCCTTGAATTTTCATCTACTAATTGAGCACAAACTAACCTCCAAAGTCCAAATTATCAATTGTCAGAGCTTAGTTGCTTTGTCTCCCACTTGATGGCGCTAGTCAATTTGTTCGCGTGCTCGCATTTTTGGTTACAAAAAATGCAGATTTTTTATTATATTTATTTTTATTATAATTATATACTATATACTATACTATAATTTTAATTATTTTTGATTATTGCAGATTATATTCCCACATATGCCTCAGCCATGAGTTTATACTTTTTTTGCGTCACCAGACTGTACTGCGAGGCATTCGTGGCACATGCCTCGGACTGTCGATACGCGGCTTTAACGTTTAGTTTTCATAATATAATTTAATATACTTCTATATGTACTTATATAATATAAGTATTGTATTTTCAATCCCTCCACTTCTGCAATGAGAATATATGCGATGAAAATTATAGCAACAGCAATTATTCATTTGAGAAGTGTTTGACAGAACTTGTTGTTCAATAAAAAATCAACTCTGAAGTTCACAGCACATGTTTCCTATGTTTAAATTTAGAAATGCGATTGTGCAATAAGTCCCGGAACTAAAGCATATGTAGGTCATCCGCTGTTATAGAGGCTGCAACTATTTTTCCACTATTTTAAAGCTCTGTGATAATTTCCAACTTCCCCTCACATTTTCAGAAGTGAAAACTATTTTTCCTCATTGCAAATACTCTGTAATATAATATTTTCATAGCATGTGAACTACTCCTCTAATTTGAAAGCTCTATATTCTGTAATGCTTCACTCCATATTTTTAGGTAACATTTTTTCAATATTTCAACAACTTTATGACTATTTTTCTGACATTTATAGAGATAACTCATAGTTTTCATACACTTTTCATCTAGTTACTCTGTCTAGGGAGAAATCTCCAACACGCCATATATTTTCGATTATATCTCGGCTCATAGGCCACATAAAGAGTTCTGGTTTTCACTAGTTGATTGGTACCTTCCGACACTAAAATTTTAGCAACATTCTCATTGGATTTGATGCCAATTAGTTTTTTAATTGAATAAATTAAATTTTAAGTGAGACAATTTGGATGTGTTTATTTACGAATGTGTATTGGTGAATCAGGTGATCGGCAAATTTTGAAATACTCCTCTATTATCGATGATAATTTTTTGATAAATGTGTTTATCAGATGAGTTTATTCATGTTAGGCCGCTATTACACGATAATAGTTCTATGGCATACATCTATTATCAAAGATATTATAATATGTTCTCTATAGGAGAACATATGACATAGAATATGATTATTTATAATATTTGGTTCTTTACACGGTAATATTCCATCATCACAGATGTTTGATAATAGAAATATGTCATAGAACTATTATCGTGTAATACCCGCCTTAGAGTAGTGGTGTGTATGGATTCTTAATTTTTCCGAATTAGTGAAATATTTTCAAGTATCCAACTAAGGTACTTTCTTTGGTGTAATTTTTTTAGTGCATTTTAAAAAGGTTTGTTTTTATTTGAATAATTATGTTATTTTTTATCAAAAGAGGACCTTGTTTTGAAATATTCATAACAATTATAAAAATGAGATGTTTTGAACAATAAATTATCTTCTGAGTTGAATCAATAATGTATTTTGTCGAATAAATCACTGGCGGCTCGTGTCCACAAAACAAGTAAGTGCCCGTATCTTTTACAGTACAGCACTTCACTTCGTTCACTTCCGTGGGCACGAGCCGCCAGTGGAATAAATGGATAAATAACTAATTTTTATAGAGATAACTTATTTTTTCGATTTTAAAACCTAGGTAATTCCTTACCCCACATATTTAGAGACAGTTACTACACTATATTATCCAGTTAAAAAGGTATGTAATAATTTCTCCAATTTTATAGAAAGTTACGTTTCATCATTACTTTTCTTCAATAGCTTTACAATATTTGTCTCATATAAATTTATTGGTTGATGAAATACGAATAATTAAGAAAAGGAAAGATGAGGAGGGCGAGAAGGAGAAGAAGAATAATATGTAGAAGAAAAACAAAAAGAGAAGAGATGAAGAGAAGGAGAGGAATAGAAGCATGGGAAGGAGGAGAATTGGATGGAGAAGAATGATAAGTAACCCTTGACCTGGTCTCATAGAATTTTCTTCCTCTTCTTCATCATCTTCTCTTCTTCCGTAACTCCTCCTCTCCTCCTCTCCACCCTTCTACATTTCTCCAATTTATTACTTTCTTCTCTTCTTCTTCTTCTTCTTCTTCTTCTTCTTCTTCTTCTTCTTCTTCTTCTTCTTCATCATCTCTCCTTCCCTCACCAGTAGTTTCTCCAATATTAATTCTTCTCTTCTTCATTTCATCTTCTTCTTCTTCTTCTTCTTCTTTCTTCTTCTTCTTCTTCTTCTTCTTCTTCTTTCTTCTTCTCCTCATCCACCTCCTTCCCTCACCAGTATTCTTCTCTTTTCTTCCAACTCATTATTTATCTTCTCCTAATACTTCCTTCACTTCTACTTTTCCTTCTCCTTCTTCATCATTTTGTTTCTTCTCCTCCTTACCCTTGTCATGCATGCCCTTCATTCTTTTCTCTTCTTCTTCTTCCTCATCTTCTTTTTCCTCCTCCTTCAATCTTCACTTTTTTCTTCTCCTCTATCCCTTTCTTCTTTACAACTTTTCTTCTCCTCCTCCTTCACCTCTTCTTCTTCTTCATCTTCTTTTCTCCTCCTCCTCCTCCTCCTTCTTCAATCTTCACTTTTTTCTCTATCCCTTTCTTCTTCTAGAACTTTTCTTTCTTCTCCTTCACTCCTCCTCTTCTTCTTCTTCTCCTTCTTTTTGTCCTTCTCCTCCTGCTCCTCCTACAATCTTCACTTTTTATTCTTTATCCCTTCCTTCTTCTACAACTTTTTTTCCTTCTCCTTCTTCACTCCTCCTCCTCCTCTTCTTCTTCTTCCTCTTTTTCTTCTTTCTCTTCTTCATCTCCCTTCCTTCTCTCCCTCCTTTCACCAGATTTCCCTCTCATCCCGTTCTCCTCTGTATAAATACTTTTCAATTATTTCTTCTTCTCGCACTTCTTCTTCTTCTTCTTCTTCTTCTTCTTCTTCTTCACCGTCAATCAAGTGTCAATCAAATGTCACCTTGTTCTCCCTCCCCTCAGGGTGAAAATATCAAGAGTTGAAAGTTCGCGATTTGACATTTCGATCGGCAGCGACTCTGACCTTATTAATAAAAAGTTCGCTTCAGCAATTCACATTTCACCACTGGCGGCTCGTGCCCACGAAACAGGTGAAGTGCTGTACAGTAAAAGATACGAGCACTTCGCCTGTTTCGTCGGCACAAGCCGCCAGTGCATTTCACTACACTATGGAATGAGTTTTTGGGTCTCTTTTGTGTATGGTATACCTCAACAATCATAATTTCCTGATTTAGTAATGATTTAGTTGACGCATATCCCGAAATTTGGAACTCTTATTATTATTTCTAGCACTTTATTATTGACAAAACCTAGCACAAGTGATAAATTTGTGGTTAGTAGCGATTTTCCGATTCTTGATCGCTATTTTTGAGATTTGGGTAAGATTTACACAATCGCTGCCACTTTACTTTCTCTTCAGAATCTGACTTTCTTCAATTTCCATGAATGAAAAATACAATTTTATGATTCCTTATCCAGTCATAACCTTTAGGCTGAGGCCGCACTGCCGGTGGGTAGAGCCTGGAGTATGGAGGGTATGTGTTCAGCCGCCATCTTGAAATTCGTAAATATGGACAACATAACCTCAAAAAACAGTATGACGTCATACCATTCATACGATGTATTACTGTGGATGGTGTGTATGTTCTATAGATTTACCAACTACCCTCCACCCTCCAGGCTCTACCCACCGGCAGTGCGGCCTCAGCCTTAAAGTTGCAAACTTGAAACTGGTTTTATTGAATTCCTCAGCTAATTTTACATAGGAATTGATTATTTTAGAACCTGAGTGAACCGTCTAAAAAACTATAAAAATTAATACTTTTTAAAAAATCTCAATTTTCCGCCATTGTTATCTCGGTAACAAAGCGTTTTTGGGGGTTGGTTCCATGGAACTTTTTTGTCTACTTGGTGTAAGGAATCAGCCTGAGAAGTATTGCACATTCCTATTGAAACATTCTTTATATTAGGCTGATTTCTTACGCCAAGCAGTGAAACTTTTACATCTGACGTATTCCTAAAATGCTCTGATGCCATCTGCATCCTGTATGTGATGTAGCCTACTAACAGCTGATGTAAACCATCTATTTACATTATCTAGTACATTATCTATTAATGTATCTAGTTACATTATCTTGATCCTTTTCATTTCAGAAACATCATCTAGGCAAAGCTAAATCACAGCTGTTCTTATTGAAGACATCAGCTGTTGAAGCGCACAAGCAGCTGACGAAACTGCCTTACTCTTTGCCGTCAGCTACGTAAAAAGTAAAAGTACAATATGATTCAAGAGGAAGGTGTAAAACCATTCAGGTTTATTTCTTACACCTAATAGTAAAACCGTTTCATGGGGCATACCAGATGCTCTGTTACCTTTTTTACCATTTGTTAGAATATGCTTGGTTACCAAGATAATGAAAGATTGTATATTGTTCACTGTATAGTGTATGGTCTTTAATATTACTCAAATATCGGAAATCGCAATGAATAACACTAAATAAGCAGAACATAGTACATTAGGAAACAAAGTACATCGATTTTGAATATTGAATATAGAAATATCTTGAATATTTTTGGTATAATGGATAAAGGTAAATAGTGACTGGAGAGGGAACGAGACAAAGAATAAGAGATTGAGAAAATAGTGGAAGGAAGAAAAACAAAAATAAGACAACAGAAGTATTGTTGATATTCACTCAGTATTCATAGTTCATAAAAGCATTGGCGTCATGATTATTTGAATTTCAGGAAATCGAAAAAAGTTATGAATAGACTGGGACATGAAGGATGAAGAAGATAAAAGGAAGAGGATAAGAAGTAAAAAGAATAGAAAAGATGAAGGCAATAAAATTTTATTAGACTTTTATCCCAAACTTTTATTCATGTTCTAAAAGTGAAAAGAATATGATTGATGGGAATGATAATGAAGTATTTATCGAAGGGGAAGAGAAAGGAGAGGAATTGAGGAGAAGAAAGAGGAGAAGAAGAGGAGGAGGAGGAGGAGGAGGAGGAGGAGGAGGAGGAGGAGGAGGAGGAGGAGGAGGAGGAGGAGGAGGATTTAGAGTCGTGTTTGGCATTTTCAAGGTGTGAATAGTTCTCTGTGTACAAAATTATGCTAATCAACGTCATTTGAATTCCTTACATGCTACTTTGTTACGCGTGAAGATTCTTCTTCTTCTTCTTCTTCTTCTTCTTCTTCTTCTTCTTCTTCTTCTTCTTCTTCTTCTTATTCTTCCTCATCTTCAGTCACCTCAAAATTTTTACTAACTGGATAGTGGTTGGATAGTAGGCTAAACCTCTGTAACTCTTCATTTTTACTACGAAATAATATTATTGATTTCATAATATTGATTCATTTATAGCACACCAATAATGATAAAGCACTCATTTGAGAAGAATTATTTATGTCTGGTTTTTTCAAGCACACTGAAAGTTGAGGGACCCTCAAATTTTCATGAACAGCTGACACTCTCTATTATAAGTATAGAAATGTAGTAAACTGTTGTAAACTCTAGGGTCCCTCAAATTTGAGTGAGCTTGGAAAAACCGGGCTTCAGAGTCTCAAGTCTCACTATTTCACCGATGAATTTCAAATAATAATTGAATCCATATCTTCTAATTAAAGTTCCCTACCTTAATTGCAGTATATTTGAGATAAAATCCTACTAGTAAGTTATAAGGTTGAAGCCTGCAGATTCAATAGATTGAATCCGTGATCTCTATATATATTTATAACCAAGTTACAACCTTGGTTATATATGTGACATTGAATATTCTAGTTTTTTCAAGTTCCCTACATCCTATGCATTTGATAAACGTAATATTATATCTATAGTTATTATAGTCTGTCCAAGCAAAGAAGACATTCTGGCAAGATGGGGAAATTGCTCCATATATGGTCAATATTGGTTTTAAAAATCAGCAATTTGTTCTAAAAGTGTAGATCGGAATGTTTCCTACAATTTGAGACCAAATTCATGATTTTTGAACCAATATAGACCGAGCTGGAGTAATTTTCCCATCTTGTTAGAATGTCTTCTCCGCTTGGACTGACTACCAGTGCTGTATATCTGTGTGGGATGACTTGTTTTATCAGTGGGAGTTACGAGAAAGTCTTATATATAGTTATATCTACCATGTATTCACACTATATAATATATATTGTATCGCGTATTTGGGGCTTGCACTGGAAGTTGTGAACATCTGTGATGATCTAGGTTATACGAGGTTTGTTCCAAAAGTAGTGATGCCCGGTTTTTCCAAGCACACTCAAATTTAAGGGACCTTCAAGTTTACTACACTTTACTACATTTTAATAATAATCAATTGGAGTCTCTATTTATTGCTATATAAATAGACAAAGGACTTCTGCAACTGCAAATATTGACCAATGTGCTAAATAGCAGCCGAGATCATAGCACATTGGTCAATATTTGCAGTTGCAGTTTACGTCCTTTGTCTATTTATATAGCAATAAATGGAAATTCGAATTAATTTTTATTATAATAATCCAGCAGTTGGTATACTACAATGTCTAATAATTCTTCCATCTTTACTATTATTATTATTTATTACTACATTTCCTATACTTATCATAGAAAATGTCAGCTGTTCATCAAAATTTGAGGGTCCCTCAACTTTGAATGTGCTTGGAAAACCCGGCATAAGACTTTTGCAGAATTACGTAGTAGAAAGTATAGTCTGTACAAGCAAAGAAGACCCTCTGGAAAGATGGGAAAATTACTCCAGCTCGGTTAATATTTGATCAAAGAATATTTATTTGGTCTCAAATTGTAGACCAGAATGTTTCCTACAATTTGAGATCAAATTTATACTATTTGAACCGATATTGACTGATCTGGAGTAATTTTCCCACCTTGCCCGTGGGTCTTCTTTGCTTGGACAAACTAGAGCATTGCTTTTTTAAGCTACACAAATCATTCATATTTTATGTGATTTTAATACTTTATATCAATTCCAACGTGAATTGGTTCAATAAAAGACTTTAATAGCCACTAGTGGTTGATTTTCTGTAGTAATTCTGTTATTTATTTATTAATCTATTGGCAAATACATATTGGTAAAAAAGAACAGGCATAGCCCTTGGTATTTCAAAACACAATTAACATTCAAATATGTAGTCTTATTCATTTATTGAGATATTGCAAAAAAAAACCTAGAGAATCATACTTTATTATAATATACTGAGGCCTATAAGCAAAATAATATCAATAGATTTACATTCTCTCTCACCCTTTTTTTATTTCTCTTCTCCTTTATATTTTCTTCTTCTTCTTCTTCTCCTTCTTCTTCTTCTTCTTCTTCTTCTTCTCCTCCCTCTAAATTTCTCAATAATTCTACTCCCTGGAATTGAACAGTAAGATAAACTTCAAATATTGGCTTGACAACACAACCTGATTGTGACATAAGCACTCATATCAGGCCTTCTCCTGGAATTTGCTCACATAAAAGGAGAAATACATTTCCTATTTCTTCTTCTTCTACTTCTTCTTCTTCTTCTTCTTCTTCTTCTTCTTCTTCTTCTTCTTCTTCTTCTTCTTCTTCTTCTTCTTCTTCTTCTTTTCTTCTTCTTCTTCTTCTTCTTCCTCTTCATCTTCCTCTTCTCCTTCTTCTTCACCATCTCGGAATAATTGAAACATATGTCCGTGGCTCATTCCTCAAAAACGTCCGACCACTCAGTCAAATATTGGTCACTCCTTATAAGGCAATGCCACTTTCTGTGCTTTGAAATCCTGAGTGGGTAGACCTAGCTTCTACAGTCTGTCCAGGCAAAGAAGACATTCTGGCAAGATGGGGAAATGACTCCAGCTCGGCCAATATAGCTTCAAAAAATATTGATCTGATCTCAAATTGTAGATCAGAATATTTTCTACAATTTGAAACCAAATTCGTATTTTTTGAACCAATATTTTCAAAACTGCAGTCATTCTACCATCTTGCCAGAGGGTCTTCTTTGCTTGCATGAACTGTACTGTACCTGTTTCACTATATCAAAAAGAGCCGCTGAGACCAACGTTACTCGATATAACTATAGATATAGTGTACTTATTAATAACTATTGTGTATACTTATTATGTGTGATATTCACTACTAAGTCATTTTCACTTCTGAGTCATTTTTACTTCTCATATTCACTGCTGAGTCATTTTCCCATCCTGCCAGAGGGTCTTCTTTACTTGGACAGACTATGCATTAGATTTATAGGAATTCATCCAATTTATTCCATTGAGTCTAATGTTCATACAATATACATCCGATTATTAAGTAAATAATAGAAAAATTGTTATAAGATTCAAACTAGCTACAACCAGAAACTATAAAATTGTAATAACTATACAAAAAATAGACAATCTATACATTGAATAAATGATGAATTAGTCTGTCTCCTGTATGTGATGTAACCTACTAACAGCTGATGTGAAGCATCTATTGTCTCTTTTGATATCAAAAACATCATCTAGGCAAAGCCAGGTAACAAATCCAATTGACAACATCAGCTGTTGGAGCGAACAAGGAGCAGACGAAACTACCTTACGTTTTGTCGTAAGCTAGAGTGAAAAAAGGATGAAAAATGATCTTGACTAGTCAGCTGATTCATTGACCAGTTTGGTTGTTGGGATCTGTATCATTGACAACCAGATTCAGACATTATTATTACACAGATTTGTATCAATATTCAAATTTGTATCAAATTCTTGTGTATCAAGGTGGGTATCCTTTGTGTAATTTCCCTGATTGCTAACTAGAGTGCCCACTCAATATTTTTTGGAGGATAACCCACGCAAATGATTTCAATGGAACGCCATGTTTGCATGTATAACCTGTCCAAGCAAAGAAGACCCTCTGGCAAGATGGGGAAATGACTCCAGCTCGATCAATATTGGTTCAAAAACTATCAACTTGATCTCAAATTGTAAGAAACAATTTTACCTACTAGTAAAACCACATTTATAATTCTTGAACAAATATTGACCAAGCTGGAGTCATTTTCACATCTTGCCAGAGGGTCTTCTTTGCTTGGACGGACTATACATATCTGTACCAAAAATGAATGCAGATGGCTGTGAAAAATGAGAAGTGGAAGAAGGAAGAAAAGGTGAAAAGGGAGAAGGAGAAGAAGAAGAAGAAGAATTGAAGCAGGTGACTGTAGAAAGTTGGAGGAGAAGCTGAAAGAAGGAATGATGGAAAAATGGAGAGAGAAGAGAAAGAAGGAGATAGTGGAAAAATCAGAGAAGAAAAAGGGGAAGAGAGAGGGATGGAGAGAGAGATAAAATCAGGAAAGAGATAAAGTCAGGAAAGAGATTTTCATCAGTTATTGATATTTGTTGAAATTATGAGATTTAGGTACATAGGTAGTGAAATAAAAGAGGAGTGGAAGAAGGAGGAAATGGTGAAAAAGGAGAAGTAGGGAGGAAAGAGGAGGAGGAGAAGAAGAAGAGGAAAAGGAAGGAGGAGGAGGAGGAGGAGGTGGGGAAGAGGAAGGAGAAGAAGGAAAATGTATTTGATTGGTCACATTCTTATAAGAATGTTGACAATATTAGGATGTTGATGATCGATCTTCTTCAAATAAAAGTAAAAGAAGAAGGAGGAGGAAGAGGAGGAGGAGGAGGAGAAGATGAACGAGATAAGGAAGAAGAAGGAGACAAGATGAAGAACAAAAAGGAGTAGGAGGAGAAGAAAGTATGAAATAAGAAGAAGTTTGAATAAAGTGCTCTAATTTTATTAGCACACCAGCTTTTGATCTGGTCTATAGTCACCTATAATTATATATTATTAGGGGAACACCTAAGATGATGAATGCAGACTAAAAAGGAAAAGGAGGAAAGAAGAAGAAGAAGAAGAAGAAGAAGAAGAAGAAGAAGGAGGAGGAGGAGGAGGAGGAGGAGGGAGGAGATGTTGGAGTGTTATCGAATATATTATCATTAATTTATGCATTACTCTAATCTAATGGAATGGCAAATCAGTTCAGGCTCGATATAATTTAATAATAAGGGGTTTCAACTGCATTTAATGCCGTCTAGTCAGGCGGTTTCGTCTGTCTGTTGTACGTGATGTAACCTACTAACAGCTGATGTAAAGCATCTATTGCCTCTTTTCATTTCGGAAAGATTATTTGCGCCCAAAGAACAGATAAGTTCGCCTGAATTTTTCGGCGTCAGCAATGGAGTCTGTCCAAGCAAAGAAGAGCCTCTGGCAAGATGAGAGAATGACTCCAGCTCGGTCAATATTGGTTCAAAAAATTATTGATTCGGTCTCAATAGGAAACATTCTGATCTACAATTTGAGACTAAATCAATATTTTTCAACCAATATTGACCGAGCTGGATTCATTCTCTCATCTTGCCAGAGGCTCTTCTTTGCTTGGACAGATTATAGTTTTTGTAGCCTAACAAAGTTTTCGTTCTTTATTTGACCATATCGAAAAATATGTTCGCAATAATAAAGCGCCATGTAATAATCAAGTAAATGGAATAGACTTACCTCAGATTAAAATTCAGCAATTCCGATATTTATTATTCAATTAGAATTAGATAACAATAATACATCACTGGCGGCTCGTGCCCACGAAACAGGTGAAGTGCTGTATAGTAAAAGATAGGGGTACTTCACCTGTTTCATTGGTACGAGCCGCCAGTTTAATACAATATAAGGAATTATGAAAACAGCCTTACTCCAAAAACTTCTTCAATTTAAATTTCTCCAAAAAAACTTCAATTTAGATTGAAATGTAAAAATTCACAAACACAATTTTCACTCAAAAAAGAAAACAAATATGAAAAATTGAAATTTAGAAACCAAAAAAGTGTTATGAATTCAAATAAAGATTTTTAAATTGAAAATATTCCTGAATATTCATAAAAACGTTGAAAATATGAATCCAAAAATAATACAAAATAAGTATTAGTTCATCAACGGAGGTCAATACAAGTTTTGATCAATCAACTCTTTTCAAAATACAAAAATGCTATCAACTAATATAAAACACGGGTTGGGTGTGACATATAATTGCATACAATACCTACAATGTAAACGAACTCTAACAATAATAGAAAGCAGAGCAATAAACTGAGTTCAATGAACAAAACCAATTATATTAGGTACAGGGTCAGTCCAAGCAAAGAAGACATTCTGGCAAGATGGGAAAATTACTCCAGCTCGACCAATATTGATTCAAAAATTATGAATTTGATCTCAAATTGTAGATAAAAATGTTTTCTACAATTTCAGACCAAAATTATGTTTCTTGAACCAATATTAATCGAGCTGGAGTCATTTTCCCATCTTGCCAGAATGTCTTCTTTGCTTGGACAGACTATACTGAAAATGACAATGTAAAAATCGACTCATCAAACAATGATGTAATTTGTTCGATTGTCAATGAAAAAGTGATTTGGTCGACACCCAGTTTTAAAAGTCCTCTATATATAGTCTGTCCAAGCAAAGAAGACCCTCTGGCAAGATGAGAGAATGACCCCTGCTCGGTCAATATTGGTTCAAAAATCATCAATTTGTTCTCAAATTATAGATCACAATGTTACATACAATTTGAAACCAAATTTACAATTTTTTGATCAATATTGATCAAGCTGTAATCATTTTCCCATCTTGCCAGAGGGTCTTCTTTGCTTGGACATACTATAGACTGTTTAAAACTGATGACAAAACCACTGGCGGCTCGTATCCACGAAACAGGTGAAGTGCTCGTATCTTTTACTATACAGCACTTCACCTGCTTTGTGGGCACGAGCCGCCAGTGATAATAGTCAAAATAATAATTCTTAAAGAAATAAACTTCATTGTAGTATGGTAAAAATCTCGTATAACTAACGCAAAAAAGAAAATGAGGTTATCTGGTGAATTGGAACACCCCTTGGGTCTCCTCACCATCAAAAGCCATACGCTATATAAATTGAAGAGCTGGTATTATACAATAAAAGTATTGGTTCAATAATAATTATAAATTTGGTTTCAAATTGTAGAAAACATTCTGTTCTAAAATTTAAGACCAATTTCATCATTTCCAAACCAATATTGACCGAACTGGAGTCATTTTTCCATCTTGCCAAAATGTCTTCTTTGCTCGAGCAGACTACTATAGTCGAAATAACTCCTTCCCACAAGGAAGCGTGTCAAGCAATACTGCTTTCCTATTGGTGGAAATAGTTCCTCCCTCTCTATGACGTCGCCGGCCAATGGGAAGGCTCTGTGTGAGTGGGGAGTCTACTGCATCAAAATGGTGGTTCAAATGAAGCTTCTATAATTAGCTTTTTAACTATCCCTTTTTTAGCAAATAAGACATTCTGGCAAAAAGGGAAAATGAGTCCAGCTAGGTGAAAGTCTTTCACTGGCGGCTGGTACCAGGTGAAGTGCCCTTATCTTTTACTGTACAGCACTTCACCTATTTCGTGGGCACGAGCCGCCAGTGGTGAAAGGTTATAAATTTGGTCTTAAATTGTAGAGCAGAATGTTTTCTACAATAATTGGATATCAAATTAATAATTATAATAGAGATTATAAATTTATAAAATATAATTAGAAATTGTACATCAAATGATCAAGAGCAAGAAACAGAAATATAAAAAAATTCGTGTGACCTTGCTGGCTAAAGTCTGGTGTCAAGAAATAGATGAAGCCGCCTTATATGTATTGTCATTTCGTGTATTCATGAAATCTCATAATCCTATCAATAGTATAATCCCATTCTAGTATCCGTGAATGGAACAAAATTTGAGATAGCATCGTTTAGCTCGTGGTAAGAAAATTTAAATTTCTGCTAAAGATAAAAATTTCCGAAACATTCTATCTGTATAATTTTAGCATCAAATTTAGATAGGAAACAGGAAATGCGAAAAAACATGTGCAAGGTCACTAAAATTCTGTTATTAATCTCATATTTATCATTAAAGACTTACTGTACATAGTTCAGTTGTAAAATCAATTAATTAATGACTTTCTACAAGTATTGTAGTAAAATCTGTTCAAGCAAAGAAGACATTCTGGAAAGGTGAAAGTGTCAATGTTGGTTCAAAATCATAAATTTGGTCTGAGATCATAGGAAACATTTTGTTTCAAATTTTTAGATCAAATTCATAATTTTTAACCGATATTCACCGAGCTGGAGTCATTTCCCATCTTGCCAGAATGTCTTCTTTGCTTGGACAGACTATTATAATAAATTAATGACTGTCTATATATTTGATACGTATCATTATATAGGTATTGAGTGATACTTTACTATTTTCATTGATAAATTTACAAATTGGTTACACTGGTTCAATGACTCTACGTTAAAAAACCGGAAATTGAGGGTTCTCTCTCTCTCTAATAATTATCTATCCAAACACTTTCTCCCTTTCTTTTCTTTCTCTCTTTCTCTCTCTCTCTCTCTCTCTCTCTCTTACTCTCTCTCTCTCTTTATCATTTTCATTATCATCATCTTCTACCAGCATCATCTTTAATCATTTAGATATTTTAATGCACAACAAGTAAGATTGCAAGCAAGTAGCATATTGTTTGGATAATTGTTTTAGGATTTTTGTATCCGCATGTAACCTCTCTCGTTGAATCGATTATAGAATAACCTGTAAAAATTGTTGTGTAAAATATCGAAATTAGTGTGTAACTTGTAAAAATAATAAAATAATTAGATTTAATAATAACTCTTGTAATCTAGGAACTAAGCATGAATATGTTGTTGCTATCTAAATGAATGAAGAAATCTAATCAAATCTAATCTCCCTCTCATATCAGTATATTATCGATTTGATAGTGTTATTAGTTCAATTTCAAACTATCTTAATCTAGGATTCTAGGGAATTTGGGATTTCAATGATCTACTTGAATAAAGTCATCAAGTGAATTAATGAATTAAAGTCATTGAAAATCTCGTCTTATCTCTGTTCTCTCATTGTTGAATGATATGTGAATAGATATCTATCTGTCTGAATTTGAAACGCTTCAATCGCTGGAAATCAATTCAAATTCACTATCAATGGCCCGTATTATCAGTTTGAACTGAAAATGGAGATAAATTTTTTTTATTATTTATTTATTTATTTTTTATTGCGGATGATGCCCACATAAGCATTTCAGCTTGTGCGTGGGTAATGGACGTTGAGTGCAAAGGTGATTGATGAGGTGAAAAACAGCCAAGCCACTGGGATTCGAACCCAGACCTGCGTAGGTGCTAGCGGATTATAATAATAAGTTCCATTTTAGTAATTCCTAAATTTAAATAGCTATATTCTATTCACGATTACTTTAGACGAGATGAACAAACTTTTTGGGAGTGTGTATGTGTGTTACATTGAAGATGAACTCACATACTCTGAAGTCTGTTCAAGCAAAGAAGACCCTCAGCAAGATGGGAAAATGACTCCAGCTTTGCCAATATTGGTTCAATAATCATAACTTTGGTCACAAATTATAGAGGCGAGTGTTTTCTACAATTTGAGAGTGAATTTATCACTTTTGAATCAATATCGACCGAGTTGAAGTCATTTCCCCATCTTGCCAGAGGGTCTTCCTTGCTTGGACAGACTATAGTAAGATTACTCATAGGGATAGTATGTTGTGATTATTAGGAGGAAATACGTCTACTAGTAAATAGAAATAGTACATAATATACATGTAAAGTACATAATATACATGGTAAGTATATAATTAGTGAAAAATCATATGCTGAAAACCATTTACGGACAAAATGATAGTGATGATACGATCTTCCATTATTAGAGATGTTGAAATCATTCCTATAGTCTGTCCAAGCAAAGAAGACCCTCTGGCAAGATGGGGAAATGACTCCAGCTTGATTAATATTTGTTCAAGAATTATGAATTTTGTCGCAAATTGTAGATCAGAATGTTTCCTACAATTTGAAATAAATTTGATAATTTTTGAACTAATATTGGAGGAGTTGGAGTCATTTTCCCATCTTGCCAGAGGGTCTTCTTTGCTTGAACTGACTACATTAGTTTGTGCATGCTGAGAAGACACGCCAACTCGATATAATTAACATTGAAACGGTGTGTCATCTTGGATTGTGCGAACTATAGCTGACGCAAAAAACGTAGATCGAATAGGCGGTTTCGTCTGTCTCTTGTAGGTGATGTAACCTACTAACAGCTGATGTAAAGCATCTATTGTCTCTTTTGATTCCAGAAACATCATGTAGACACAGCCATATGACAACTCTAATCGACAACATCAGCTGTTGGAGGGCACAAGGAGCAGACGATACCGGCTAACTTTTTTGTGTCAGTATAGATTGTAGAGATATAGTCTGTACAAGCAAAGAAGACCCTCTGGCAAGATGGGAGAATGACTGGAGCTCGGTTAAAAAATTGAGACCAAATTAATGATTTTTGAACCAATATTGATCGAGCTTGAGTCATTGTCCCATCTTGCCAGAGGGTCTTCTTTGCAGACCATATCTGGGTCATTTCCTATAGCCTATTCTTAGTCAGATTTCAAAAATTTGAGTAGATAATTTAAGAAGTAAATCAATATAAACAAGGAAATAAGGAATTAGGGAAATTGCATAATTGTTACAAATAGGACGACAAAGAGGAAAATGAGAGGGGGAAAACATGGAAGGAGGAAAAAATAAAAGCAGAAGTAGAAGTAGAAGGAGAAGAAGAAGAAGAAGGATGAAGAGGAGGAAGAAGAAAAAGAAGGAAACGCACACATGACGAATATGTGTGGGAAGTGGGAATCGCGAAGGCGTTATTGAATGGGTCCAAAACGCGTTCTGTGACGAAATAGAATTTCCGTCTGTTCATTTTTTTATTATTCTTACAACTAGGTGCGTTATTTTAAGGAGGAGTCAGCGCACACTAGGAGGAGGAGAAGAAGAAGAAGAAGAAGAAGAAGAAGAAGAAGAAGAAGAAGAAGAAGAAGAAGAAAAAACCAAGTCCTACTTAAGTTTTCGCGTCATTTGGCTCCAAAAAGATGAAGTTCGTTTCTCTCTTCCAATAATCCTCTCCCATGCATTCTCAATCAATCTCTCTCTCACTCACACTCTCTCTCTTTCTTTCTCTCGTCGTCAGCTTCTCTTCTCTTTGGTCTCCACTAAATTCTATTAATAGTTTTGTCATTTCCCTTTCTTCTAGACCGTCTGATGAGGCTGAGTTGACGCACCTCTCTCTGTGTTATTTTCAACAGCTGGGGTTTTGGATTTCCGATCGGGTGTAGGCGGTAGACTTAGCAGCTAAGGTGGATTCATCTGTTTTAAAGTCTAGTTTCTATTACTGTTACTGAAAACCGAGGTGTATAGAATAGTAGTGGTGGGGCAGAGTGAAGCAGCTGACTATGATACTGACGTCACGGAGTTCCTCTAGTCAAAAATTTAGCATTGATTTTCCTATCCCTGACGAAAAATCGTACGCTTTTTTCCAATTTCACGAAATACAAAATTGTTCAATAGATAAATTTCTTATATGAGCTTGTAGAGAATTTCAAGACCTACATTTTGAGTGATTTGAATCTACATTTTACTCAAATTTAACATGAGAAAAAGTCCATTAACGTGTCTCGGGAATTCTCTGCAGCTGGGCTAATTCAATTATGAGTAGTAATGCTATTATAAGATACATTATTATAATATCATTACATTCGATACCATTGCTATCCATAATTGCATTAGCCCAGCTGCAGAGTATTCCCAAGACACATTAACTAACTTTTTCTCATGTTGAATTTGAGTAAAATGTAGATTCAAATCACTCGAAATGTAGGTCTTGAAATTCTCTCAAGCCCATATGAGAAATTTTTCTATTAAACAATTCTGTATTTCGTAAATTGGGAGAAAGCGTACGATTTTTCGTCAAGGATAAGGAAACTAATGCTAAATTTTTGACTAGAGGAACTCTGTGACGTCAGTATCATAGTCAGCTGCTTCACTCTGCCCCACCTCTACTATTCTATACACCTTGGTGAAAACCTACTTGTAATGTGAATTCTCCTTTTATATTGTTATTTAGTATAAAAAATGTAATATTATTCTTATTAGTACACATTGGTTGATTCTCTCATAATATGTTTGATCTCTTATTAAAAAATTTATTGTAAATATGAATAAGTTCATTGATGCTTATAATTAATTGAATGTTCTTGAACTCATCTAGGATAAGAAAATTAGCTTATAACAAAGATAAAAGGAATATTAATGGAGATGAATTAAGTGAAGAAGAAGATGAAGGAGAAGAAGAAGAAGAAGAAGAAGAAGAAGAAGAAGAAGAAGAAGAAGAAGAAGAAGAAGAAGAAGAAGAAGAAGAAGAAGAAGAAGAAAAATGAGCGAGAAAAGTCGTATAAACGTAACATTTAGAACAGCTGTTCAAGATCCAGAAGTTGCATTGACTAGTTCATTTACAAGTACAAAGACTGGCAAGATGGGAGAATGACTCCGTATCATTGGTTCAAAAATTAAAAATATGGTCTCAAATTGTAGAAAACATTCTGCTCTACAATTTGAAACATCTAATTCATTACTCTATTTTTGAATATACTTGACCGAGCTGGAGTAATTTTCCCATCTTGCCAGAATGTCTTCCATCTTTGGACAGGCCATAGTGTTACAAGGCCAAGTCTATGATAAGGACGCTCCTCGGTCTCAGAGCCTTTTATTACTCAACTCAGAGTTCATTTATTGCAAAATAGAATTTGTAGCCGGCTGCTTTGCAATTTGTTGATTTCTGAGTTCTGAACACATTTAAGTAGCCGTATCATCCACTTCTCATTCTGTAACTGTAGGTTTTCTGCTGTATTGTTTCCACTCATAAGATAGAATAGATTAAGACACCTTGAATACAAATAGATTTCGTATAGGCAAAATCCATTCAATTGAAAATAATTATATCTCATTAAAAATATTACATTGAAATTTAATGAAAAATGTGATATTATTCTTATATGTGATAATTATTCTTTCATAATATGCTTGATAAATTATTAGAAAATTTATTCTAAATGAAAAGACAAGATGTTGTCAAACCACTGATGCTTATTAAAAACGAGATTTTTTGAACTTATCTAGGATAAGAAAATTAGCTTTTTCATGGATAGAAGGAATATTAATGGAGATGAATTAAGTGAAGAAGAAGATGAAGGAGAAGGAGAAGAAGAAGAAGAAGAAGAAGAAGAAGAAGAAGAAGAAGAAGAAGAAGAAGAAGAAGAAGAAGAAGAAGAAGATAGAGCGAGAAAAGTCGTATAAACGTAACATTTGAACAGCTGTTTAAGTCCAGAAGTTGCATTGACAGTGTTACAAGTATGAAGACATTCTGGCAAGATGGGAGAATGACTTCAGCTCGGCCAATATTGGTTCAAAAATTAAAAATATGGTCTCAAATTGTAGATTAGAATGTTTCCTACAATTTGGAACCAAATTAATAATTTTTGAATAAATGTTGACCGAGCTGGAGTAATTTTCCCATCTTGCCAGAATGTCTTCTCAGCTTGGACAGACCATAGTGTTACAAGGCCGAAGTCTATATAAGGCGCTCCCGGTCTCTCAAAGCCTTTTATTACTCAACTCAGATTCATTTATTGCAAAATAGAATTTGTAGCCGGCTGCTTTGCAAATTTTAGTTGATTTCTGATTTCTGAACACATTTAAGTCCGTATCATGCTTCATGCATTACAGAAACTGCATGATAATTCACTGGCGGCTCGTACCCACGGAACAGGTGAAGTGCCCGTATCTTTTACTGTACAGCACTTCACCTGTTTTGTGGGCACGAGCCGCCAGTGTGATAATTATTATTATGTAGTTATACAGTGCGGCCATTGAGTGTGACACTTTTGATTGGTCAGTTCGATCAAATCCATCATAATAACGCCAAATCTCATTAAATTTACATTGAAATTTAATGCGAATCATAAATTTTCTATTGAAATATTCGCTTATACAATAGAATAAATTATTAGAAGATTAGAGATTATAAATGAAAAGACAAGATGTTGTCAAACCACTGATTTATTAAAAAACGAGATAACGGTTTCGGTTGTTACACCATTATCAATCTATGGTGAACTGTTTTAGTTCTCATCATTTACTTGGTTTTCATCATTTTAAGGTTCCCATACATCGTGGTTAAGTGGTGGAGTGGACATTACTGTCCAAACTTCGCCACGTCATTGAAATAAAGAAGTTATTCTATTCTAATCTATTATTCTTCTGGTTATGAGTCAAGTTTCAATTGATTCAGGAGAATATTAAGCTACGATCGAATTGTTATTATAAAGTGTGAAATGAAAACATTTAAAAAAAAGGTAATTTGATTGTAATTATTTAAAGTTTTAACAAATACAGTAGCACTAAGAGAAAATAAGTATTGGATAAATAAATATATAATAACTATTCCATGTACATTAGTACAAATATCATAAACGTCAATATAATATTAGCTTATTATGAACTTGTCACATACAATCCGTAACCGTATTCATCGATTTAGAATTATCTAAATATAGATATGCTGTTTGATATCAGGGCGTGGTTGTTTAGTCTGAACGATGGATGATTAGGTAATGAATTATTTATTACCTTCGCCCACAATGAATTAATTCATCGAAAACAGAATTAGTCATTCATTCACACCTGTACTGTATCAAGAATGTGGAGTGAAAGAAGAAGAAGAAGAAGAAGAAGAAGAGAAAAAAGGAAGAACATAAACAAGAAAGATTAGCCGGCCCGGTGGCGCAGTGGGCTGGGGCACTAGCACTGCCTGGTCAGGGTTCGAGTCCCAGTAGGCATGGCTGTTTTTCACCTCGTCAATCACCTTCGCACTCATTATCCAGCTAGAATGCTTATGTGGGCATCATCCGAGACAAATGTGAAGGAACTGATATTGAGAAAGGTTATGTAATGAAAGGTTATAAGATAGTTAGAACAAAGATAACAGAGAGAAAGTAATAAGGAAAAAATGAGAAGAACAACTTCATAAAATTTGAATTTTCATGAAAAGTGAGATTTGAATTCAACTAGTGTAAATATTGAATTTGACCAATCCCTATTGAAATTATGATAAGAAAAACTCAAAATCCGTTCCAGCTGTTGAATTTATGTGGAATTTATTTTCATTATAGACTCGAGAGTAATAAACTTGTTGCAAGTAAAATTGAAAAAATCTTGCTAGTAAAGATCGTGAAATTCTTGAGTAGAAGAAAGAAGAAATAAAGAAACATAGAGTGAGAGGAGGAGAAGAAGATAAAGAATCAGAAAAAGAAAAATAAGAAAAAGGTGGTAGAGAAGGAGGAGTAGAAGGATGAGGAGGAGGAGAAGTAGGAGGTGGTGGAGGAGGAGAAGAAGGAGGAGGAGGAGGAGGAGGAGGAGAAGGAGAAGTAGGAGGAGGTGGAGGAGGAGAAGGAGAATAAGGAGGTGGTGGAGGAGGAGGAGTAGGAGGAGAAGGAGGAGGAAGAAACAAGATTGATGACAGTAGCTGATGAGTTTAGTGGAAAAAAATTGATGAAGCAGATACATACGAATCTTTGTTAATGCGGACTTGATAATTTAGAGAAAGCAGAGTTTGGAAGTACATAATGAGATCAGGACCTCCCAGATCGCAAATGTGGTGGGAAAGAAGAAGAAGAAGAAGGAATCAGGGAGAAAAAATCGGCTGAGGTTGTTGAAGTGATCAACAAAACTTTTTAGTTGAAAATTTCATAATTGATTTCATACTTTGAAATCTTCCTGTTTTATATTGTTGTGTTTCCTTAATCACAGGCCTACTCTTATCACTGTTTTTTCCTACTAAATATTATCGAAGACATATTTCAACTAATTATAGTCATTTCCAATTATATTCTGTGCTATTCTGACTCTTACGTCAACTTTCAAAATTCTGAATCATATTTTTTACAACATTTGAGTGTCAAAATTCGTGAATAGTGTTAGTGAATCTGAATCAAGTGAACAGAATATCCTCTTAACTATTTTGAAAATGTGTGTAATCTTTGAAAAATACGTTTTGTACTTTCTTAAATTTTTTTTTATCCAATAAGTTCACTCCACTTTCTAGAGTAAAAAGAACAAATAATGGGAAGAATAGTCATGGAAAGGAGACAGAAGAAAAAGAATAAAGAGAATAAAGAGAAATTGTAACTCAATAGGTTCTCGAAAACCATACTACTATTCCATATGTCGAAATAGCTCCTCACAAAAAAGCATGTCGAGCAATACCGCTCTCCCATTGGTGGAACTAGCTCCTCCCACTCAATGACGTCACCAGCCAATGGGAAGGCTCTGTATGAGTGGAGAGTTCACTGCATCAAAATGCAGTCTGTCCAAACAAAGAAGACATTTTGGCAAGTTGAGAAACTACTCCAGCTCGAGCAATATAAGTTCAAAAACTACCAACTTGGTCTCAAATTGTACAAAACATTCTGCTCTACAATTTGAGACCAAATTTATCACTTTTGAACCAATATTGACCGAGATGAAATCATTTTCCCATCTTGCCAGAATGTCTTCTTTGCCGCCCAAACAGACTACTATTATATAGGTGGGAATAGCTCCTCCCCACTAGAAGCCGTGCAAATCAATACTGCTCTCCTATTGGTGGAAATAGCTCATCCCACTCTATAACGTCGCCAGCCAATGAGAAGGCGTTGTATGGGTGGGGAGCGTACAACTACATAAAAATGGCGACTTAATGTAATGGCGTCTATCAGCCAGCTTTCACATTTTTAAAAAATTTGATACTTGAAATTTGTGTATTGTATTAGGCTATGTATGTATTGAGCTTCATGTTTTGAGATTTGTACATACAATATCATAAATATGTTGATATTGAACAGATATTATTTTCAGATATATTTTCATAGCATGAAGGAGACGAAAAAGAAGAAGAAGAAGAAGAAGAAGAAGAAGAAGAAGAAGAAGAAGAAGAAGAAGAAGAATAAAAAGAGAGGAATTCCATTATGCAATAAACGAATGTAAAAGCAGGCTTAGCTATACTATAGGCGTATCAGATTTGTACCTATATGATTCGCTACAGTGATTAATAGATATTATTGACGCTAAAAAGCTACCCGAATCCATCTGGCCCTTGTGTGCTCCAAAAGCTGATGTTGTCAATTGGA
>CM029559.1:10620318-10767818 GCA_017141385.1 Sogatella furcifera
TTTCAATAAAGCATTCAAATTGAAATCATAACCCTTTCAATAATGGTACTGTACTTCAAAATACAGAGATCCCATATAATATTCACTTTACAATACTGAGGTTTAGTCTGTCCAAGCAAAGAAAACCCTCTGGCAAGATGGGAGAATGACTCCAGCTCGTTCAATATTGGTTCAAAAATTATAAATTTGATCTCAAATTGTAGGAAACAATTCGATCTACTATTAAAACCACATTTATAATTCTTGATCGGATTTTGACCAAGCTGGAGTTAATTTCCCACCTTGCCAGAGGGTCTTCTTTGCTTGCACAGACTTTACCAACCTATGCTGTATGAGAGGTGAAACATGAGATAATTTCGTATTATTGACCATACAAAATCAGGTGTGAAATTGCCAATAAGAATGCTTCAGGGCTTGACCATATCAACCTCATATGTTTTATGTTTTATACCAATATTTTGTTTTTATGAGGGTGTGTTTAAGCCCACATGGGCTCATAGACTTGTGCGTGGGTAATGCAATGTATAATAGATGACGATCACTGTCGGCTCGTGCCCACGAAACAGGTGAAGTGCTGTACAGAAAACCCTTTTTCAAAGATATTACTCATTTATATTGATAATAGTCTGTCCAAGCAAAGAAGACATTCTGGCAAGATGGGAGGATGACCCCATCACTCCAGCTAGTCAATAGTGGTTGAAAAATTATAATTGGTCTCAAATTCTAGGATTCATTCTGATCTACAATTTGAAATCGAACTTGTAGTTTTGAATGAATATTGGCCGAGCTGGAGTCATTTTCCCATCTTTCCAGAATGTCTTCTCTCCTTGACCAGACCATAGTGGACTATAATTATTGTAAAATATTTTGATAATAACTTATCGAGTTCACCTGCTCCTTGTGCGCTCCAACAGCTGATGTTGTCAATTAGAGTTGTTCCATTTTGCTGTGTCAAGGTGATTTGTTTCAAAAATGAAAAGAGACGATAGATGCTTCAAATCAGCTGTTAGTAGGTTACATCACGTACAAGAGACAGACGAAACCGCCTAATGTTTTACCTTCAGCTATACAATATTTCTTTAGAAGATTGTCCAGTCTTCAATAATTAATTTTATTGATCCAATAAGTCAACGATCCGATATATTCTATAGTCTGTCCAAGCAAAGAAGTCATTCTGGCAAGATGGGAAAATGTCTCCAGCTCGATCAATAATGGTTCGAAAAATATAAATTGGGTCTCAAATTGTAGGAAACTTTCTGATCTACAATTTGAGATGAAATTTACCATTTTTGAACCGATATTCACCGAGCTGGAGTCATTTTCCCATCTTGCCAGAATGTCTTCTTTGCTTGGACGGACTATTATCTAGACTACCATAAAAATTAAAATATGGTCTGTCCAAGCAAAGAAGAGCCTCTGGCAAGATGGGAAAATGACTCCAGCTTAGTAAATATTTGTTCAAGAATTATAAATGTGGTCTTAATAGTAGATCAAATCGTTTCCTACAATTTGAGATCAAATTGATCATTTTTGATTCAATATTGAACGACCTTGAGTCATTCTCCCATCTTGCCAGAGGGTCTTCTTTGCTTGGACAGACTATAAAACAGTGCTTGCCTTACTCATCATTTTTACTATGTGGTTAACGCTGACAAAATGTAATTTAATGCTCAATTTTCTGAATATTTGTTGGAAATTTATTAATTTTGGCAAATTTTTGAAATTTTATCGACTATTGTAGGAGAGTTTTGTTCTAGGCCTATTATACATCAAAATTTCTATCTAGATTTCCATTTACAGTAGTTGAATACTATACCCATTTCACGAGAAATTCAATATTTTTCCCATGAATTTTATTAGTTTTTCGTGGTTACAGATTTTTCTAGTTTTTGTAATTAGATATAAATGTTTATGAGCGTAACTAGCAGATTTGTACTCTTTTCAACTAATAAATGAATTGAATACAATCTTAAAAGTATTAGGAATAAGAATTATCAATCTAAAAGTATCAGATTAAGTATTAGTATTATCTTTTTCAATCTAAAAGTATTAGGAATGAATTTTTCCTACAGTCAACTTGAAAAGTTGTTGTGTACTGTTTACAATGAAAAAGGATATTCCTTTCTTCTCTTATTATTTTTTCTTCTTCTTCTTCTTCCCCATCCTTCTCCACTCTACGCTTTCCAATATTCTTCTCCTTCTTCTCTTCATCTCCCTTCCTTCTCTCCCTCCTTTCACCCGAATTCCTTCTCATCCCATTCTCCTCTTAATAAATAATTTTCAATTTCTTCTTCTTCTTCTTCTTCTTCTTCTTCTTCTTCTTCTTCTTCTTCTTCTTCTTCTTCTTCTTCTTCTTCTTCAACTATCAGCTGACCAGTGTGCGTTGCTCTATAATTATAAATCTATGTTCCTATTGCATCTCGATCCCGTCATTTTCTGTAGTAATGTAAACCTAAGTCTGTCCAAGCAAAGAAGACATTCTGGCAAGATGGGAAAATGACTCCAGCTCGCTCAATATTGGTTCAAAAAATATTGATTCGGCCTCAAATTGTAGATAAGAATGTTTCCTACGATTGTGCCAAACCAATAATTCTTGGACGAATTTTGACCGAGCTTGAGTCATTTCCTCATCTTGCCAGAGGGTCTTCTTTGCTTGGACAGACTATAACTTACTGGTGTGCCCTTGCAGTTTTATAGTAATTTTACTATAATTTTTATAGTAATGGAAACAAAGCTTTCACAATAGCGTATAACAAAATAAATAGATTCAAAAGCATAGAATTGTATAAATGTGATAAAATCAAATAAAAAATATAAAAATAAATTCAATTTTTTTATTACTTACCAACTGTAACCCCTCTCCTTATGTACTGCCACACTGAATCCAAACATAGACCCGGGCTCCCCTCTATGCCTTATATAGTTCAATGTATCTACATTGAAGCTTACACAACAATTTAACAGAAACAAAAAAAGAAATAGTAATGTTAATAAATAGTTACTCAACATTTTGTCAACACAGAACTGTCTCACAAGCTTCATTTTTTTCCAATTTGTAGATTAACAACACATTTGGGTGATGTTCACTTCACTACAAAAAATAAATGGGAAATTCTAGAAAATCTTGTGAAAAGTTTAAATTTTCCTTATTATTGAGAGATTGAACAATAGAATTCAACAAAATCAACACTATTTTAAATGGGGAATTATTGGAAATTTGATAAGATGTTGAACTAATTTTCAAATTAGTTTTGAAATTACGGATATCGTTCAAATTAATGTGCAAGAAATAATATCCATTTTTTCATAATATCTGTGTTATTTTTAAATAAATAGTTCCTTATATTTTTAATTAGTTTGGTAAATATTGGTTCTGTCCTATTAAAATTGTATAAAGCCTTGTGTACCTATAGTTTTTTAAAATTTGTATTCTCTTTTTCTATATTATTGATAACATGTAAAGCTCGAAATCTCTATCTTGAAATAGCCTACTATCTATCTGTACAACATTTTTTCTTGTTCTATTATATTACTGTATTTTCTTCTATAATATTTAAAATATTAAAAGATTGATTTATTTGGTTTGTTTTATTTAATTTGCTTTATTTTCTATACAATTTCTTAAAAACATTGAAAAACTCCCATTTTTCCAGCTCAAAATAATATTAAATGAAAAGACAAGATGTTGTCAAACCACTGATTTATTAGAAAATCAAGATAATCTCTGGTAATGGTGTAACAACCGAAACCGGTATCTCGATTTTCTAATAAATCAGTGTTTTAACAGCATCTTGTTTTTTTTCATTTATTATGGATAACTACCACAATATCAACTTCATAACTATTCAAAGAGCCAAAATAATATATTGTTGGAGTAGCTTATATAGGAAGTTTTCAAATACGTGCCTGTATTTTCATAATAATTGTATTATTGCAATGGAATGGATAAATAAATGAATTGTAAATAGGGTTTTCTACTCCTACAAATTCATCTAGTATTTAAAAAAACACAAATTTTTCACTATGGGGTTTTAAAATTTATAGGGTTCACTCATAACTTTTAAATAAATAAATATTCGAGAATTTATAAATTTTCAACCATGAAAAACACCGCCAACGCAGAAATTCTAAATTTTCACTGTTTTTCAACACATTTTCTCAACACCACATTACGCACTCAACACTTTTAAAATTTTTCCCGACGAAATTAGTTTTCTTATTAGGAAGAAAATTAGAAAAAAATAATTCGCGTCAGTTTTTTCCAAAATATAATATAAATTCGCGTAAATTTTTTCGTAATTTTATCATACAGTCCGATGTTTACTGTATGAGGGATGGGGACGGACTGTCAAGTCAACTGATAGCGCCTTTTATGGAGAGGAAACTCAAAATAAAATGATAGCTAAACGGAGAGGAAGCTCAGAGGTACGCGTTGCATTAGGAGTTGCCGAAATTGATACGGAATGGAATGCTCTTTGATACGCAATAAAATGTGTATAGATACGGAAAACGTTGTAGCTTGATACGGGAGTGTGCTGTGCTGGATTTAGGAGGGTGATGATAGCTTGTAATAGAGAGGAAGCTCAATGATACGCGTTGCAGTTGAAAAAGTGTAGATTGATACAGAAATAAGCACCCAAGTCAAGGGGATCGCCCATTTTAAATAATATAATTCCTTATTGGAATAAGGTTTTCCAATGTTTGGAATCTAAACTTTTGTTAATTTCACGGAGAGAATTGAACTAGATACGTTAAAATCATGAACCCAGGTTGAGCTGAGGTAATAGAACAACTAATTTAGAACGATCTTTTAAAAGAACCCTGCTAAGTGATATGATGATCAAAGCAAATCCTTTCGAACGGAAATAGCAGGCGAGCTAAGCGAGCCTGCCGGCTAGTATAATTATGTCAGCTTCCGTTGAGTGCATAGAACTACAGGGACTCTTTAATCACAGTTATTGTATTGTAATGTACTTGAATATAATATTTTAGTTCATATTTGGTTAATTCTCTTTCATTAATTATCATCTCTTTTTGATCATTAATTATCAATAATCATTCATCTCTTTATACTGTATTCCTCACAAACGCGCTCAAGTCTAGTCTGTCCAGGTAAAGAAGACATTCTGGCAAGATGGGAAAATGACTCTATCTCCGTCAATATTTGTTCAATAATTATAAATTTTGTCTCAAATAGTAGATCGCAATGTTTCCTACAATTTGGAACCAAATTTTTTATTTTTGAACCAATATTGACCGAGCTTGAGTAATTTCCCCATCTTGCCAGTATGTCTTCTTTGCTTGGACTGTTTTTAACCTATTCCTCTAATCAGCAGCTGGTCCGGCTTGTAGCCAGAATTTCAGTGCTGTACCGCGCCCGCCATCTAGCGTCGTCTACTGCAACTACATTAAGCTTTTCCCTACTCAAAAATCTGTCAACGTTACATTACTAGCGTTCGTATTTGAAAAATTAGTGCGAAATTTTTAGTTTTTTCAAACGATTAACATTGGTAGACAAGCAATCTAAATATTCAAGTTTTCATGTATTTTGTGAGTAATAATCGGTTATTGAGAGTTTCCTTCTCGCAAGATGCGTTGTTTTTCTCAATAATAATTATATGATATTCACTGCACTGCTTAGTGCACTGTTTTGGTGCATTTCATTCGAAAAAATGCACTATGGGTCTTGCCCTGACAATCGAAAATTTATGATCTGATATATTTCTTACGCGTTTCCGAGCCCCTAGAACACGAATTTGATGTTTGTTCAAATTCATATTGATATATGTACAGATTCTTGAGAACACGATAACTCCCCAAGGGCTTGTCGGAGAGCGACCAAATTTGCACAAAAATCGTTAGTGTTAATATCTCGGTCAAGTTCGTTAACCAGCCAAATTGGTCCAAGGGTAGGGTGTGAAATTAGGGGATGAAAATTTTGAAAAATCACTACAAATCGACCAATAACTTGTTCGTTTTGAAAATTGGTGTGTATTATACCCCTATTATGCCCTACAATTTGAGCCATTAACGAAAAAAATCCAATCAAGAGAGGCGGGGAAAATGGTGAATAATATGCCAAAAATGGTGTTTTCATGGATTTTTCGAAAACGGCACTTTAGAATTCATACCCTGAATAGCTCATTATAAGTCATATGATTTGAGCCTTCATAGAATTGCATTTGAAATGCACTCTTTCCGACCGCCAGCTGCCGGAGCGATTTTTTTTTTAATTTTAAATAATTATCAAAGCAAGTTTATTTGAATTATTTTTCAATGCATTACACGTTTATGACTATAACGTCTGTAAACGTTTTTTACATGCTATGACTTTAACGACTATTATAGTCATTTTCAGAATGAAAATTAATACTTCAAGAAAATGACTATAAGTAGTTGAAACATGTAATGCATTGAAAAAATAATTCAAAAAGGGTACTTTGATAATTATTTAAAATAATAAAACAATGATCAGATACTATATGTATGTTAATTATCTTGAAAAATGAAACTCATTCTGTAGAAAAATCAATTTTATTGTAAAAAATATCATCAATAAGTTATAATCCAATAATTACAATATCATAATTTCATTAACTTTCATAAAGTACAGTGGTCCTACTTTCAGTTTTCTTACTTGTTTTCTTACTCTCCTATGCTTAGAAGACAAGAAAAATAAAATTGTTAAGATAATGTTTGTTTGACAAAGAAATAAACTTTCTGTCCATATTATACGGATATTTTATCAATATTATTATGATGTCCAGCACTGGCGGCGGCTGGATGAAGTGAAGTGCTGTACAGTAAAATATACGGGCACTTCACCTGTTTCGTTGGTACGAGCCGCCAGTGGTATTCAGACAGTCTTTGGTTCAAGACTAGAGTCAAATCTAATTGAACAAATACTTTTCAAATAATAGTTTTTCTTGAAAAACTTTAAAAGTTTGTTTACAATTTCTAACTGTTCAACTTAATTTCTCTAATGTTGAATAGCGACCATTTCCTATGGCTTGGTTTGGGCGTTAGAGGCTCCTGTAAGAGAAATTAGAAAAAAATTATTTAGAATTTTTCTTGAAAAAACAACATATAATCTATCATTGAATTAGGAAGGATAATTATTGCTATTCCTATTGTTAGACTATTTAACTGTAAAAATATACAAACTTATAGTGATCAAATTTTAACTAAACAAATAATATATAATAGATAATGGATGAATAATATTTATGATATATAAAATAGACGAACCACGAAATTTATAAAAACAAAACAAACTGATCAAAATTGGAAAGAAGAGATGTTTGGACTTAGTTTGCGTTTTGATCCTATTGTACAGTCTGTCCAAGCAAAGAAGACCTTCTGGCAAGATGGGAAACTGACTCCAGCTCGATCAATATTGGTTAAAAAATAATTGATTTGGTTTCAAATTGTAGATCAGAGTTTTTTCTACAATTTGAGATCAAATTGATAAATTTTGAACAAATATTGATCGAGCTGGAGTTATTCTCACATCTTGCCAGAATGTCTTCTTGACTTCTTTGCTCAAAAGGAATTACAGTACAGTAGTTGAGGAGCTAATAGAAGGCACTACACTGGCGGCTCGTACCCACAAAACAGGTGAAGTGCACGTATCTTTTAATGTACAGCACTTCACCTATTTCGTGGGCACGAGCTGCCAGTGATAGAAGTTGAATTGGAGCCATTTTTTGATGCAGTAAGCTCCCCACTTACACAGAGCTTTCCCATTGGCTAGTGACGTAATTGAGTGGGAGGAGCTGTTTCCAATAGTATAGCAGTATTGCTTGACTCGCCTTCTAGTGGGGAGGAGCTACTTCCACCAATAGGATAGCAGTATTGATTGACTTCTATTTCGACTTCTATAGTATTCTATATAGTATGGTCTGGTCAAGCAAAGAAAACATTCAGGCGAGATTGGAAAATGACTTCAGCTCATTTAATATTGATTTAAAAATTGATAATTTGGTTTCAAATTGTAGAAAACATTCTGATCTATAATACCATTTTGCCAGGATGTCTTCTCTGCTTGGACAGCCAAGCCCGACGGCTTATCATCTTGGGAGCTCCTTAAGATTGGGAGTGTAACAACCCTTGGGTCTCCCCACTAGTAAATTCATAAAAGCCATACGCTGAATCTATATCTATAAAAGCGAAATGGCACTGACTGACTGACTGATTCATTCATTCATCACCAGAACTAAAAATCCACTGAACCGAATGCGTTCGAATTTGGCAGGCATGTTCAGTTGGACGTCTAGACGCGCGCTAAGAACAGATTCTGAAAACTTTTGAAGGATACGCCAAATATTTTATTTTTTCTAGAGTTTTTCGGCGTTTTCTCAATTTTTTCGAGAACCAATCGGTAGAAAATGTTGATATTTGGTAGGTAGGTTCAGATAAGCTCTAGAAATGTTGTGTTAAGATATTTTTCAATTCCGTTCAAGATTACGCCAGTAATCAGTTTTTTCGAAATTGTAGATGTTTTGCGGGTTGCATATCTTCCGCCTTGATACGACCAATCCTTACTGTAAATTCAATGGTTCAGTGAGATTATAGATAAACTAATTTGAAAGATATTGAATCAAGTTTCAAACTATGTCCGATAAACTTCCCAAGGTCACGCTTAATATTAGCGTTTTACTATTTTTGGAATTTTCTGAGTTTTTCTTAGATTTTTCTAGAACAAATTGGCATAAAATGTTGAAATTAGGTAAACAGGTCCATATTAGGTGTAGAAATGCTGTGCTCAATAAATTTCAAATCCCTTCTGAACGAAGTTTGCAGGCGAGCGAAGCGAGCCTGTTTTACTCACTTACACTGACTATACTGTCGGGGGTCCAGGGGGCGGAGCCCCCTGGCTAGGCAGAGAAGGCGAGCGAAGCGAGCCTGCCGGCTAGTAGATAAATAAGGCAGAAGATGCATTATTTTAGAATGTTATTGATATAAAAGTTCTTACCAAAGAGTTCAGTGACCATTTCTTTTTGTGTCCGTATTTTTCTTCAATGCAACTTTCGTCCTCGGCATCTCTAACAGCTTCGTTGCATTCATGGACAAGCTGGAAAAAATATTGATAAATTTAACATTGAATAACAAATTATCACATTGATAATGAGTAATAAGAGACATTACAATATTGGATTGGAAAAGTAGTTTCATATTGGATAAACTCTTCTATTGTAATCTTTTTCAATTGGATTATTGCAACTTAGTGCTTTCCAAAGTATACACGTTTTAATTCCATCATTCATTCGTATGCCTTATTCGGTGGGGAGTCCCAAAAGGATGTTCCACCGGCACCATAACCTAGATTTCCGTCAATAGGAAATCATGGTATTTCTTGATTTCACTGAGATTTGAATTTTCTAAAGTTCTTCCAAATCAAGAGAGTCCAAAGCACGAAGAATATCACTAAAATCACCATTCACTACCATAATTCCATTTAATTCCATCTATATCTATATAAGCAAAATGGCACTGGCTGACTGACTGACTGACTGACTGATTCATCACCAGAACTAAAAATCCACTGAACCGAATGCGTTCAAATTTGGCAGGCATGTTCAGTTGGACGTTCAGACGTGCGCTAAGAACGGATTTTAAAAACTTTTCAGGAATACGCTAAATATTTCAGTTTTTCTATAGTTTTTCGGCGATTTCTCAATTTTTTCGAGAACCAATCGGTATAAAATGTTGATATTTGGTGGGCAGGTTCAGATAAGGTCTAGAAATGTTGTGTTAAAATATTTTTGAAATCCGTTCAAGACTACGCCAGGAATCAGGTTTTCAAAATTGTAGATGTATTGCGGGTTGCATATCTTCCGGCTAGTATTTTAATATTAGCAAGGTGTCGCGACCCAGACTAAACGTTAAAACCTACAGACAATCAAGCGTTACATGTTAATGTGTTAATTCAAATTATATTGATCTCCAACAGAATCAGATTCTGATAATGATCAACACCAGGTCTAAACTATAGTATAGTCACTATTCAAATGTAGAAGTTTTGAATTGTCTCTGCTCTTATCCAATCAGTACCGTATATTATTGTATTATTTCAAATCAATAATGCCTGGTTGTTCATAGGTAAAATCTTAGCGGGAGAATTTAGTCTAGATTGCAACAACATCCTTGTGAAAACGACAAACTGAATTATAAATTGAAATATATAGTATAAAAACCCAAGTTAGACCGAACAAGTTTCATTTAGGTACTCGTAAAGTCTGTCCAAGCAAAGAAGACCCTCTGGCAAGATGAGAAAATGTATCCAGCTCGGTCAATATTGGTTCAATAATTATTGATTTGGTCTGAAGTTGTAGATCAGAATGTTTCCTACAATTGACATATATAACAAAAATGTGGAGCTTTTCGCCCTCATTATCTCGTTAACAAAGCATTTCAAGACACTTGTTCATTTATTTATTCACAAATGAAATATGTGAAGACAAACAGGTTACTGGACCTTTTCCTTTATTTTGATGTGAGAAAACACCTCACGTCGCTTGTTTGTCTGTTTCAGCAACACTCCACTTAATTATATTTGATGAACATCTTACTGAACCACCAACTATGACCATAGACCCCCTTAGGGTGGTTGTTAGTGGACGGAAAACTGCCGAACGGCAAAATCAAGTCCCATAAGAAGAATGTAAAATTTTATCAATCTCTTGAAACAGATAGAGCCTCTATTTATGGACAGAATTTCACGTTCCTCATGTCATTGGAAAGAGAATTCAATTCTCCAGGGGCGTGACTTTTACTTTTGCGATTTTTGGTTTATTTAAATCATCATCGTATACTTAATTAACTATGAAAGTATTGATCTCTAATAATTATTGAAATAAACAGAAAATCTGAAAAGTAAAAAGTCTCGCACCTGAAGAATTGAATTCTCTTCCCAATGAGATAAAGAACGTGAAATTCTGTCCATAAATAGAGGCTCTATCTGCTCCAAGAGATTGTTAAAAATTATATTGTTCTTATGGGGCTTGATTTTGCCGTTCGGCAGTTTGCCGTCCACTACCAAGGTGTATATAGTATTACTATTCTATACACCTTTTTCCACTACCACCCACTTTTAATAGAAGTTATGGACTTATGCTTGGATGTGACGTGAATATGCCTACTATACGTTTAATGACAATCTCGATGAACTACAGCCTATAATTCTTAATAATTCTTTGTAATATTATAATTATCCTACCTTATGAAGAGATTCAAGCGTCAGCTGGCATTCTTTCTTCTCATCAGAATCAGATGGAAGTCTCCTTTCAATGGTTTCCAGAAGTAGCGGAAGCCTGGTAACCCGCTGCATTGGTAACATCAGAAAAGAGTTCAGCGAGTTCCCGAAACACTCGCTGCTCCTCTGCAGAAAACTAGTGAGTTCTATGAATTTCTCGTCTTCCATTCTGTGGAAATTGAGGGAAAAATAGTAGATTAGTATTTAGAACAAGTATAGTATGTCCAAGCAAAGAAGACCCTCTGTCAAGATGGGGAAATGACTCAAGCTCGGTCAATTTTGGTTCAAAAATCATTGATTTTGTCTCAAATTGTAGATCAGAATTTTTTCTACAATTTGAGATTAAATTCATAATTCTTGAACAAATATTGACCAAGCTGGAGACATTTTCCCATCTGGCCAGAGGGTCTTCTTTGCTTGGACAAACTACACATTTTCCATTTATTCAGTCGAAAATTACAATAAAGGGTTGAAACGCAGACACCAAAGTTCAAAACGTATTTTCCCAAATTTCGATACTTTGTTATAAATAGAGGTTATGTTAGTATTCTATATACATATTAGTATATTCTGGTCGAGCAAAGAAGACATTTTGGCGAAATGGAAAAATGAATCCAGCACGCTTAATATTGAGTCAAAATGTATGAATTTCATCTCAAATTGTGGGAAACATTCTGCTCTATAATTTGAAACGATCAAGATTCTACAAGATCTACAAGATTTGTTAACGATCTATTGAAAATAAAATAGATCTATTGATATTGATTGAAAAATATAAACGTGATCTCAAATTGTAGAGATTGTTGTCTACCATTTATGATTTTTGAACCAATATTGACCGAGCTGGAGTCAGTTTATTCCCATCTTGCCAGAGAGTCTTCTTTGCTTGGACAGACCATATTTGATGAGAGTAGGAGTTGGCAACAACAGAATTTGAGTGAGTTCCCTAAAATCAGGAACTCAGTGAATGAAGAACTGTGAAGAACTCAGTGAACTCAGTGAATCACAGAAGTACTCGCTGCTTTTTTTCAGAGACCAAGGTGGTACATTCTATGAATTTCTCTTCCTCTAGCCTCTGGAAATTGAGTGTTTGATGAGAAAATTTTGATAATGAAAAAATTTTTGCGTGTTTTAATGAACAAGAAAGTAGTTTCAGTCTTATACCCTATTCACGATCACTTGAGACGAAATGAACAAATTTTTTGCGCGTGTGTGCGGATAAAGGAAGGTATTTCTTCATACGACGGTCGGCCGCAGTCGAACAGCTGTAGTCAATCACAGTTCTTGGCTTTTCCTCAAGCTCAAACAAAAATAGCTACCTGTACATGCAAAAAGTTTCTTTATTTCGTCTCAAGTGATCGTGAATAGGGTATAGGTCTTATTGAGTGTTTGATGAGAAAATTTTGAATTTGTAAAATTTTGCATGTTTTAATGAACAAGGCATTAGTTTCAGTTTCAGTTTTTCAGGTCTTAGCAGTAGTGTAGTAATAAAAAACCAGGTTTTAAATTTTCAATAAATCTGTGTTTTGATCTTTCCATCCCATACTACATCCATCGCTTTCGATTTCAATAACTCCATCTAACCATAGCTAAATGACAAGTCTATCGACAACATCAGCTGTTGTAGCGCACACTGAGCAAACAATTCCAACAGGCACTAGGTACACCCACGTATAGTCTGTCCAAGCAAAGAAGACCCTCTGGCAAGATGGGAGAATGACTCCAGCTCGCTCAATATTGGTTCGAAAATTATTGATTTGGTCTCAAATTGTAGCTTAGAATGTTTCCTACGATTGAGATCAAATCGATAATTTTTGAACCATTATTGACCGAGCTGGAGTCGTTTTCTCATCTTGCCAGAGGGTCTTGTTTGCTTGGACAGACAATAACACAATGATGAAATAGAAAGAAGAAATGTATTATTTGGGTGGCTCGTTGGAGTAAGTGATGAACAGACGTTCCGAGGTTCAAATCTTCAAATTTTTTTTTTTTTTTTGCTGAGGATGATGCCCATATAAGTATTCAAATTTACTTGTGCATGGGTAATGGAGTGTGCAGAGTGATTTATGAGGTGCATAAACGACCATACCTCAGGTGGGATTCGAACCCACGACCGGGTAGCGCTAGCGGACTGAAGGTTGTAACGCCCCAGACCACTCGGCCAACCCGGCCGGCAATTTTCATTATGTTATTCGTGTATTTCTAAATCATTAATCACTGAAAATACTTACAGGAGTCTCTGTAGCGTCCTATGTAGGTTGACTTGGTTAGAGCAATAATCCACGTATACTTTTAGGGAAGTCCGACTGTGTTTCTCAATCTCACAATAGATTCCACTGAGAAAGATGTCGTCTTCCCATTGGCCCGCCAAATCGTATAGGAAGAGTTCTGAAGCTTTTTTCACTGTGAAAGATAGGAAAATGAAATGAAGTAATAAAAAATCATGCAATATGGATTAAATATCAATCATATATTCCCCTGTTTCTGAATTCAGTAAGGGCACAGATATAGTACTTTTCCCAGATGGAAGGCAGAATTCATTTATTCATTTGTTTATCTATTGGAAAAAAAACATCGGTTGAAAGAACAGGCATAGCCCTTGGTATTTCAAAACACAATTTTCATAAAAATATAGTCTAAAATTTGAGGTTACAAGAATGTCTCTTACGCAATGATATGAGCTTATTAAGCTAGGCTCATCGTGTGTGGGTCCCTTCTCACCCCCTGTCTTGATGAAAGGCTGTTTATGTGCAAGGTTCATATATAGCAAAATATATAACATATATAAGGTTAATATACAGGGTGTTTCAGGAGGAATGTGCAATACTTCTCAGGCTGATTCTTTACACCAAGTAGACAAAAAAGTTCCATGGGACCAACCCCCAAAAACGCTCTGTTACCGATATAACAATAGCGGGAAATTGAGTATTAATTTTTCTCATTTTTAGAGGCTCAACTCAGGTTCTTAAATGATCAATTCCTATGTAAAATTAGCTGAATAATTTAATGAAACCAGTCTAAAAATTGTAACTTCAACGGTTATTGAGATAACTGGAAAAATATGCTTAAAAAACGTAATTTTTCAACAATAAGGGTTATAACTGGATAATGAATCATAAATTCGTTTTTTCATTAATGGAAGTGGAAGAGAGTCGGATTCTGGAGAAAAAGTTGAATGGCAGCGATTGTGTAAATCTTACCCAAATCTCAGAAATAACGATCAAAAATCGCAAAATCGCTACTAAACACTAATTTATCACTTGTGCTATGTTTTGTCAATTTAAGGTTCTCGTGTATATAAGGTTCGTACCTTGGTTCATGTAAGGGCTGTTGAAATTGTCCATTCACCCCTCAACTCAGCCAAACTCCCAAAACTGTGTGTTTATACCCACTAAAAACTGAAACTGCCTAGTTTTCACCCCAAGAGTAGACTGGAAGTTTACCTATGGTATAGTCTAACCAAGCGAAGAAAATATTCTGGCATGATGAGAAAATGTTCGGCCAATATTGGTTCAAAAATAATAGATTTGTCTCAAATTGTAGGAAACCTTATGATTGACACAAATTTAACGATTTTGAATCAATATTGACCAGGTTGTAGTCATTTTCTCATCTTTTCATCAGAATGTCTTCTTCGCTTGGACAGACTATCTGGAATACAGCAAACTGACAAACTGTATCATCCCACCTTGATAGATGTGTATCCACTGACTCATTATTAAGTCAACTCATTAAACACCTTAACTAAGTTTCAATGCTCTCAAAATGTTCAATCATTGATGCAATAAGTATTTCAATGATCGGAGCAATCAAAATCTCTCGTATCAACTAGTTTCCACCGTCTGTTTTAATTTTGGACTCTGTATCACTACTCCGTATCAGAAATCCGACCTGTGAAGAGACCTTTACTAAAGATAAATTAGTTTCTAGTTTCTATAATATTACAATCCTCGTTGCCTTCAAGTAAAAATGGACATTGATAATTATTTCAAGACATTTCTAGAGTAGTTGCGAAGTACTGACGGTTTGTGCCTACAAAACAGGTGAAGTGTCCGTATATTTTTTGTACAGCACTTCACCTGTTTCGTGGGCACGAGCAGCTAGCGTTGTGAAGGTGATATTGTGGTAGTTGTCCATATTAAACTTGAAGAGCTAAAATCAGTGGGTTCACAAAATCTTGTCAATATTTCAAGACAGCTCAGTCCTTGATAAAAGTTAATTCCGAATTCAATTTTTGATAATTGATAATGTTAATCACTCACCTTTTATAATATGTTTGAATAAGCTTTCTTCGTCACTTTTCGATAGAATACTGCTGAGTTCTTTCGAGTTCATGAAGACGGTCACCAGAATATTCAGGGAGTTCAAGTAGGAGAGTTCTGAAGTTAAAATTTCGAATTTGGACTCTTGCAGGGCAATGTCTGCTTTTGTCATATTACCTGAAATTTGAAAATAATAAATAGATATTATTAAAAAAGTAGTAATAATATTAAATTGTTGACATTGTCAAATCACTGATTTATTGAAAAATCGAGATACCGGTTTCGGTTTTTACACCATTATATGTCAATCTCTGGTAAACTCCAATGTATGTTCCTTAACAGATCCTCAGTAGTCTAATGGAACATAATTTCATATCATACAGGAATAATATGATGATCGTGGAGAAGAATAATGATAATAAATTACAGTAAGTAACTTTAAAAATAAGTTCATCATACAGCATAAGTTTATTTTGTCCAAGCAAAGAAGACATTCTGGCAAAATGGGAGAATGTCTCCAGCTTGTTCAATATTAGTTCAAAAATGATAAATTTGGTCTCAAATTGTAAAACCGAATGTCTTCTACAATTGGAGAATGAATTTATAATTTTCAACCAAAATTTCGGTCAATATTGTTTCAATAATCATAAAGTTGGACTCAAATTCTAGACTAGAAAGTCTGCTTCTACAACTTGAGACCAAATTGATAATTATTGAACCAACATTGACGGAGCTGGAGTCATCTTCCCATCTTGCCAGAATGTCTTCTTTGCTTGGACAGACTAATTATAATTTACATTCATAATAGTCATGATAGACTGTTCATGATACATTATAAATAATATTCAGAAATTTACAAATATGTTTTCACCACTGGCGGCTCGTACCCACAAAACAGGTGAAGTGCCCGTATCTTTTACTGTACAGCACTTCACCTATTTTGAGGGCACGAGCCGCCAGTATTTTTCACTTACCTAGTACATCGGCTTTTATCACCCTCTCTGTCTCCTCCCAAAGTGTCCTCTGCAGTACTTCGCTTACTCTCTTCATTCTTCTTCTTCTTCCTCTTCCTCCTCCTCCTTTCGTCCTATTCTCCTCATCTATGTCCGTCTCCCCACTTTCGCACGATTCTTTTTTGCTGTCTTCTTTCGTAGGCGAATCAAAGGGGAAGTCGTAGAAAATTGAGGAATCTCCCACTCTGTGCCCTTCATCCGAATTTGATGGTGGAGGAGGGTTGGTCTGAAAAATAAATGGTTGCATCTATATTATAATGTGTTTAATTTCTGTCAACTTCATAAATATAATCCTAGTCCATTCACGATGGCTTGAGACTAGATAAACAATAGCACTGCATGTGTGTGTGTTCGACTGGAGTGGCTTCGTTTTAGCCACTACATGAGCAAGTCACAGCAATGCCAAAATCCTGAATTTTGTTGCAGGCAATTCAGAATAAGTATCTCTAAGTAATCTTTTTTATAGGTCCACATTGGAAAATTGCTTGTTTCGGTTGTCTCTCGACTGCATGAACCTAAAATGAACCAACAATTATAGTAAAAGTTTTTTGTCTTAACGCTTTGGTTACAGTCCCGACAACAAAATTCGGGATTTCGGCATTGCTGTGACTTGTTTATGTCGTGGCTAAAACGAAGCCACTCCAGTCGCACACACACACACATGCGAAGCTTTTGTTTATCTCGTCTCAAGTCATCGTGAATGGACTATAGATGGATTTTCAATTGGTTAAGTTCAAGTTTAAATTGGTTTCAAGCTTAACTTTCAAATTGGTTGAATTTCAAACTGTCTCAGAGCATTCGAACCTGAGTAGGATAAAAATGATAAGAATAAGGAATACTAAAAATAAAGAGCCTACTTTGAACTTCGCTTTTATGACTGATAGAATCATCTGGAGTTGAAGTACTTTCAACTTGAATCACACATTTCAGTATAAGATTAAAACAATACAATTCAGAATGTTGTTTGAAAACAATGATTGATAGATTAAATGAAAACTTGAGACCACCCTACTACGATTGATTAAATTAAATTAAAATAAAGTTTAAGCACTTAATGATATTATTTCCAACTGGTGAAAGTAATTTTCAAAACTCTACATGATACAGGGGTTGACAGAATTCAATCTTATCTCAATAGATAGTGGACCAATAATGATAAAATTTGTCAGAGTTAATTGTAGGAATCGAATAGAATAGCCTAGAGATAGGGTTATCATAATTTACAATTATCTATCTATATCTATAAAAGCGAAATGGCACTGACTGATTCATCACCACAACTAAAAATCCACTGAACCGAATGCGTTCAAATTTGACAGGCATGTTCAGTTGGACGTTTAGACGCTCGCTAAGAACTGATTTTAGGAACTTTTCAAGGATACGCCAAATATTTTAGTTTTTCTATAGTTTTTCGGCGTTTTCTCAATTTTTTCGAGAACCAATCGGTAGAAAATGTTGATATTTGGTAGGTAGGTTCAGATAAGGTCTAGAAATGTTGTGTAAAGATATTTTTCAATTCCGTTCAAGATTACGCCAGGTATCAGTTTTTTCGAAATTGTAGATGTTTTGCGGGTTGCATATCTTCCGCCTTGATACGACCAATCCCTACTGTAAATTCAATGGTTCAGTGAGATTATAGATAAACTAATTTGGAAGATATTGAATCAAGTTTCAAACTATGTCCGATATAGTTCCCAAGGTTACGCTCAATATTAGCGTTATACTATTTTTCGGAATTTTCAGAGTTTTTCTTGGATTTTTCGAGAATAAATTGGTAGAAAATGTCGAAATTTGGTGAACAGGCCAGATTAGGTCTAGAAATGCTGTGTTGAATGAATTTTGTATCCCTTCTGAACGGAATTTGCAGGCGAGCGAAGCGAGCCTGTTTTACTCACTGAAACTGCTGATACTGTCGGGGGTCCAGGGGACGGAGCCCCCTGGCTAGGCGGAGAAGGCGGCTAGTACTCTTATAAGAGTACCGTACAACAGGATCTCTCAAAAAACTATTCCTCTTACAGTTCAAACAATCTAAAAGTTTCTAGGTTATGTTATACAATTTGCGTGAGTCAGATAGAATTTCTGCTATGGCTGAAGCCAAAAAGCTAGGCGGTTTCGTCTGTTTCTTGTGCGTGATGTAACCTACTAACAGCTGGAGTAAAGCATCTATTGTCTCTTTTGATTTCAAAAATATTATAATATAGGCATAGCTGAATGATAACTCTCACCGGTATTGAAAATTGTGCTCTAATTGAAACTAAATTTATAATAATTTTTGAACCAACATTGACCAGGCTGAAGTTATATTTACATCTTGCCAGAATGTCTTCTTTGCTCGACCAGACTTTATAAAAAAAAAGGGTCGGAAGAAACTCGCCTACCAATAATTATTCCAATTATTTTGTTTCTTTTGATAGTATTATTGTATTGAATTAATTGATGAAAAATTAAAATAAAAATCTCCAACAAAGTGAATATTACCGGTCTAATTGTCTTCCTATTATTCATAGTAGTTATTATATATGAACAATTATTACAGCATGTCCAAGCAAAGAAGACCCTCTAGCAAGATGAGAAAATGACTCCAGCTCGATCAATATTGGTTCCACAATTATGAATTCAGTCTCAAATTGTAGAAAACATTCTGATCTACAATTTGAGACCAAAACAATTATTTTTGAACCAATATTGATCGATCTGGAGTCATTTTCCCATCTTGCCAGAGGGTCTTCTTTGCTTGTACAGACTAAAATTAATAATAATTTCTGCAACCAAAACTCACCCTATTCACAATTAACCTCCTTTTACGCAGAAAATACATTAAAACCCTATCAAACAAAGAATTAAATCTTTTTTGACAACAAAACTCTTCACCAAAATTATTATTAACACGAAATTTTCTACGTTTCATACACAACAGAAATATATTCACGCACATTTTTCCAACCAAACTAGAACACTACTGAATAGGAAATTTTTTATCGCATTTGAAGAACTAATATTCAATGGATTTTTGCTAGCTCAATTATCGTCTGTCCAAGCAAAGAAGACCCTCCGGCAAGTTGGGAGAATTCCTACAGCACGGTCAATATTGATTCAAAAATGGAAAAGTTGTTGTCAAATTGTGGGGAACATTCTGATCTACAATTTGAGACCAAATTGATAATTTTTGAACGAATATTGATCGAGCTGGAGTCATTCTCCCAACTTGCCGGAGGGTCTTCTTGGCCTGTGTGATTACCTATGAAACTATTCTGCGTAATACCCTGACAATAAAATTAGTAATACTGCTGATTCATAGAATAGTTGGATAGTCATAGACTAATATTGATAGTCATATTGGACAATATAATCAGAAAACTATAGTTATAGTAGGCCACTGTTAATATTTCCTTTTGAATGGGGCCACTCATGGCAACTGTGAGTCGTGGGAGGTATTTTACATTTTTCATTCCTAGATCACGAACACTTCAGGATTTCAACTCTCCCATCAATCGATCTATGAGGCTATTCAACACAGTGTCACGTGAAGTTGATATTTTCAATCCTTCTTTAACTTTATTCATGAAATCTTGTTCATTACTGTTGAAATATTAGAATTTTTGCTCTTTCTCCTAAAATTTAATCTCTCGTTTGCTCATAGTTCTACCATCACTCAACTCAACTTGATTTTTCTCTTTTAATATTATATAAACTAATATTTTTTTTTAAAAGTAATTTCAGTATTTTTTTCTCTTTATTTGTCAAATAACACAATGTTTTATTTGTAAAAATATGGCAACTCTATCATTCCTAATTTTATTTAGATTTTTTTCTAAGTTTTCTGCTATCCTTTCTTCAGCTTTTAATGTTATTTTTTTCGTATATTTAATTTTGTTCTGTATTTGATTTTTATTTATGTCATGTTTTATTTATATTTTTGTTGTGTGGAGCGCGGATTTGGGCAACTTGCCTGTCGCATCCACTTGTTGTAATTGTCTCTTTTTCTTCCAATAAATTGAAATTGAAATTGAAATAAATTGAAATTGATACTAGAATATACAATCATGTATTTTACTTATCTATGTGTATTATTTCATAGAATATGAATCTCACTACCCTTTGACAATTTTTCTCTATCTCAACACGACATTTCTGGTCTTGAGATCCATTTTCAAATGTTCATCCATGTTTTGTTGAAATAAAAAAGGTTACAATCTTTAAAACACAATAAAAATCACTTATAAATGGAAAGAAACTTACTTACATAGCAGTTACTAGAGTCTGATTAGAGTCTGAAGATGAGCACACAACAGGTCAAAACTATAGTAAATACTATTAAGTAAGTTTATTTCCATTTATAAGTGATTTTTATTGAGTTTTAAATTTTAAAGTGGAAAAAAGAATGGATACACATCACCATTACAATCTTTGTCATATAGGGCTTGTAATAATAGGATTCGAGTAGAATTAGAATCTACAAGTACAATTACAATCTACTATTACAAGTGCAATCTACAATTACAAGTTAGTAAAGGGTTTGAAAAATTTATGATATGAACTAACTTAACTTATAAAATGAACATAAGCTTACCTATCTTACAAAACTTCATACAACAAACCCCCACTATTTGCCAATTTTCAAAAAATTTATTGAAATTCTTTACTTAGGAATTATTTAGTGAAAAGTAAATCGAAGAAGCCACTTTTAGATTTCAAATCCGCCAATTTTCGAAATTTTGTATTAAACAGGATAAAACTTGAAACCTTCCTTGAATTTTCAAAACTTCACAAATTATTTTACCGTTGAATTTTTCTCAAATTAGAACCACACAAATTTAACGATAAAATCGTGTATCTCGAACCTTTCTTGATATGAATAAAAACTTCAGAATTTCACCACTTTTCAACTGAAAAACTCCAGAACAATAAATCACGTAAAAGTCACATTTTGGAGGCAATTTTTTGAAAAATTTCACAAAATTTATTGAAAAATCTATTCACTGAATTCACAAATTTTGTAGGAAGCTTCCATTAACGTGGCAGTTAGAGAAAAGAAAGAAAAGAGTTCAATGCTTTTCAAAATTTTAATTGTCTGTTAGATGATAACTTGTTATCTTTCAGAAGTGTCTTTCTCTCTGTCTAAGACGTTCTTTCTCTTTTTGTAATCTTTATCTCTTAATTTTAATTTATTTTCTCTCTTTATCAATCTTTGTCCTTCTCTTACTTTCGTATTAAATATATTTGTCTCTTTTTATTCATACTATTCTCAATTCTATTCTCAAACACCAAGGTTTCTCTATATTTTCAATGAATGACTTTTTTCTCTCTCTTCATTTCCTCTCTCTGAATTTCTCTTTTTCTTGATTGAAGAATGTACGTCTGTCTAAGTAAAAAAGACTGAGCAAGATGGAAAAATGACTCCAGCTCAGTCAATATTGGTTCAAAAATTTTGATTTGATCTCAAATTATAGATCAGAATGTTTCCTACGATTGATCGCTCTCAATCGTAGGAAACATTCTGATCTACAATTTGAGACCAAGTTAACATTTTTTGAACCAATATTGACCGAGCTGGAGTCATTCTCCCATCTTGCCAGAGGGTCTTCTTTGCTTGGACGGACCTATTCTCCTTCTTCAATTATATTCTCTTTCTCTACTGTTTGTTCTAGCACTTCTTCTTCTACTCCATTTTCTTCTATTTCTCTAATTTTTCTTCTTCTTCTTTTTCTCCAGCTCTTCCTCCTCCTCCAGCTCCTCTTCCTCCTCCTTCCTCTTCCTTCTTCTTCTTCTTCTTCTTCTTCTTCTTCTTCTTCTTCTTCTTCTTCTCCTTTTTCTCTTCGCCACTTCACCCTCCTTGTTCTTCTTCTTCTAGCACTTCTTCTTCATCTTCTACTACCAATTTTTTCATTTCTTTAATTCTTCTTCTTCTTCTTCTTCTTCTTCTTCTTCTTCTTCTTCTTCTTCTTCTTCTTCTTCTTCTTCTTCTTCTTCTTCTTCTTCTTCTTCTTCTTCTTCTTCTTCTTCTTCTTCTTCTTCTTCTTCTTCTTCTTCTTCTCCTTTTTCTCTTCGCCACTTCACCCTCCTTGTTCTTCTTCTTCTAGCACTTCTTCTTCATCTTCTACTACCAATTTTTTCATTTCTCTAATTCTTCTTCTTCTTCTTCTTCTTCTTCTCCTCCTCCCCTCCTCCTCCTTCTTCTTCTTCTCCTTCCTCTTCCTTTTCTTCTTCTCCTTTTTTTTCTCTCTCACACACTCGAAAGAGATTTCTTCCTATTTAATTTATCCTCTCTTACTCTGCGATGTATCAAGAATGATTTATTGAGGATATCATTGATAAGAATGCAACTATATTTAAACTTATTACACTAATCTTATAACATAGATAACATGAATTAATAGATCATTCCTTTCTTATTATGTAGTAGCATTCAACTAAAATTCATTTCACAAAATTTTTCGATAAAACATTTTTATTTGTAGGCTAAACGATATCCAAATTCACGTGATCAAGGAATTTCAAATCATGTAGAATTTTATTATCCGTCTATAAGATAAAGCATAAAAATCCCCTAAATAATAATGCAATTAGGCTATCAAACTGATTAATAATTACGATTTATTAATTGATTAATACGTTTTACAAATCTATTCCGTTTCAGTATAGTCACGTGATATGCTATATCCCACAAATAGACTGTCCAAGCAAAGAAGACCCTCTGGCAAGATGGGAGATTGACTCCAGCTCGGTCAATATTGGTTCAAAAAATGTTGAATTGGTCTTAAATTGTAGATCAGAATGTTTCCTACAATTGAGACCAGATCAATAATTTTTCAACAAATATTGACCGAGCTGGAGTCATTTTCCCATCTTGCCAGAGGGTCTTCTTTGCTTGGACAGACTATACCATATGTGGTAAGATATTTGAATAAATGCACTATGGCAAAAAGTTGGACGCCCAAAAAAACTTGAATTATAATTATTATTGGTATAGTCTGTCCAAGCAAAAAAGACCCTCTGGCAAGATGGGAAAATGACTCCAACTCCGTCAATATTGATTGGAAAATTGTGAATCTACTCTGAAATTGTAGGAAACATTTTGGTCTACAATTTGAGACCAAATTTATAATTTTTGAACAAGTTTTTGATTTAGTGTCCTCCATATTCTATCAATTTCATAACTACAATATCACCTTATCTAATGAGTTGAAAGAATGTTGAAAATGTAATCAATCCAATTAAATTTGAAATTAAAATTAGTTCAATATCATTATAAATTAATTATTATTGCAACCTACAACGCAAATTTGATTTCATAATAATTGGTATCCAATTTAATGAGTTTATGAATGTTGAAATGTGATAATTTCCATTGAAAGTGTAATTATAATTGGAATGATATGTACAGTAGATAAAAGATTATTCCAATATTTATTGGTTTTTATCTGGTATATTGAAACTTTTTTGTTGATAATCAGTTTTGTAAAATATTGCAATCAATGTACCAACATTGTGTGTTAAATCACGTGACTTGTGACTATTAAACTTATATTTAATATTCTTCTTCTTCTTCTTTTTTTCTTCTTCATTTTCTTCTTCTTCTTCTTCTTCTTCTTCTTCTTTCTTCTCTTCTCTTTTATCATTTTTCTAGTTTTTCTTCCAACTCGTCTTCTCGTACTTTCAATTATTTTCTCTCTCTCTTTTCTTCTTCTTCTTTTCCAAATTTTTCTTCACACAATACTTCTTCCCTTTCTTCCTGAATTTCAACTCTTCTCTCTTATACTCTCCTCTTCTCATTTCGCTATTCCCTCTGTTTCGCCGTTCTACATTTTTGTTTTCGTCTCTTTCTTCTTTTTCAACTTCTTCATTCTCTTCTTCTTCATCATATATCATCTTCTTCTTACCCTCTACATTATTCTTGTTCTCTTTTTTAATAAATCCTCTCTCACTTTTTTCCTCAATTTCAACTATTTTCTCTTCTTCTTCTTCTTCTTTTTTCCGCTTTTCTCATATTCTCCTTCTTTCTGTTCTTCTTCTTCTTTCCGTTCTCCTTCTTCTTCTTCTTCTTTCTTTCTACTTCTTCTTCTTCTTCTTCTCCGCCATCATCATTATTATTATCATCATCATCATCATCATCATCATCATAATCTTCTTCTTCTTCTTCTTCTTCCACCTCTTCTTCATCTCTATTGCTTCGTTCTCTTTCTTCAAATTTTTTTCTACATTTTATCACCATAAAAATAAAAACAATCTCCATCACTTTATCTTTCCTATCAACAAATTCCAACGAGATGAATCATAGGAATTTCCAATTTTTATATCAGCTAATATTTCATCAATAATAATATTATTATTGCTTATGATTGTTTGAACATTATTCAAAATCGATAAATTTTCCGGTTGAATGATAAGTGAATTACATTGAGGAATTTTGTCTACAACGTCACTGATGTAGAATTTTTGTCAAAACAAATATTTTCAATTTTTTCTCAATAAAATTCTTGTTAGTCATTGTTCAAGTAATTCAATTCAATAATTCAATAATGTTTATAATTCATTGAAAACAATAATGTTTTCAAATTCTTGCAAGATTCATGATTGATAAATGTCTTTCATTAATTTTCAGCTCTATCAGGACAGTCTGAGAACTGTTTGCACTGGCGGCTCGTACCCACGAAACATGTGAAGTGCCCGTATCTTTTATTGTACAGCACTTCACCTGTTTCGTGGGCACGAGCCGCCAGTGGCTGTTTAACCAATAGAATAGAAAATTTTCATTGAATTTCCGATGAATCATTCAATTGGATTATCATATTAATAAACTGAAATCTCCTACTCAACTTTAAAGTTTTATTTTACGGTTTCTCATTAAAATCTGTACTTATCACAAGAAAACAACTTAATGAATAAACGGTATATTATGGAATTTGAATTGAACAAAGCCTCTATCCCACGTCAACCCTCCAATAACCTTTAAAGGGCAGTGGAATAGTGATTCCCACGCAAAAAAATCTATGAAAAGTTAATATTTGAAATGTGATAAAGGTTTTAGGATGTTCATGAAGTACTTTTGAATCATGCTGTGGAAAAAATCGGGAAAATTTAATGCCCTCCACCCTTCACTTCTGCCCTATAAAGGGTTAATACTGTACAGTGTATAGAAAGTTCCACTGTTTTTATAATAATATAGTTTGTCGAAGCACAAACTTGTTGACACCAAAATGACGCAAAATGACACCAGCTTGGTAGGAAATTATGAATTTGGTCTCAAATTTGTAGAAAACATTCTGATCTACAATTTGAGATCACATTTATAATTGTTGGACCAATTTTGACCGAGCTGAAGTCATTTCCCCATCTTGCCAGAATGTCTTCTTTGCTTGGACAGACTATAAGTTACCTATAGTACAGATTTGATTTACATTTCCGTAGAATATTTAATGTTTATCATTGGATTTATGGATTTTTTTTTAAATATTTTATTTACTTTGCAGTCTATTCTACTATACTCAGTTCACCGAGTGATTGTAGTGAATCTAATCTTTCATTTGCCATAATTATTCTTAATATCCTGATTGAATTGCGTACTTTAACATTATTATTGAGTTTTCCATCATTATTACCCAATATATTGGCAATAAAAGTTTCACAAACATATAAAATTACACAAAAATTCACTTAAAACATTTGAAAATTTACGCTCCTGAGAGCTAGTTCGTCATGAATATTAATTTAATAGAAAGAATGACGTTACTAAAATACTACGAAATATGTAATAAAAATGTCTGACGAAATAACTTCTGATGAATAATTACAATTTCAACAACAAACACATAATCTTTCGTCATATATTACTTTGGACGCATCTATTACATCAGTCAGTAAGTTCTTATTACTATAATGTTTTCAAGCAAAGAAGGCATTCTGGCAAGATGGGAAAATGACTCCAGATCGGTCAATATTGGTTCAACAATTGTAAATTTGGTCTTAAATTGTAGAGCAGAATGTATCCTACCAAATTTGTAATTTTTGAACCAATATTGATCAAGCTGGAGTCACTTTCCCATCTTGCCAGAATGTCTTCTTTGCTTGGATCGACTACACTTTACGAAAATTTCAGATGAAATATTTTCAGATTTCATTCATAAGTAGGCGGCTATTGCATCATAAATTTCATAATCTTTCATTAAATAATATTGATAAATTATTGGGAGTTTTCACGTGTTTGATACAGATTTCAATTTTACGAGGATTTTGAACCGTGAATTATTGAGGTAGGTTGTAATACGTGAAAACTCTTCTTGTAGATTGTTTACAAATCCGTCAAAAATTGAGGCGGTTTCGTCTGCTTCTTGTGTGCTACTACAACTGATGTTGTCAATTAGAGTTGTCAGTATTCAACTACGCCTAGATGATGTTTTTGAAATCAAAAGCGACAATAGATGTTTGAAATCAGCTGTTAATGAGTTAAATCAGCTAGGAAACCATCCAACGACACAGATATAACAGCTGCTACAAAGATTGTATTACTACAGTGTGAAACTCTCCATAATAGTTATTGAGATCAAAAGTTTATATAGTCTGTCCAAGCAAAGAAGACCCTCTGGCAAGATGGGAAAATGACTTCAGCTTGGTCAATATGCGCTCAAGAATATTATAAATGTGGTCTCAGTAGTAGATCAAATTGTTTCTACGATTTGAGATCGAATTGATAATTTTTGAACCAATATTGTCTGAGCTTGAGTCATTTTCTCATCTTGCCAGTGGGTCTTCTTCGCTTGGACAGACTATACAAAAATAATAATAATAATATTCGTGTAACCTGGCTGGCTCAGGTCTGGTGTCAGAGTTTTCAGGTCGCTCCTGAACAATTTCAGGGCCTCTGACATGACTTAACGACTGTTTTTAGGCAGCCGGGACCGACGGCTTAACGTGGCTATACAAAGATTGTATTTCTACAGTATGAAACGCTCCATAAGAGTTTATTGAAATCAAAAATATCTACCCATCATGCTTTCCCCAACAGACGAAACTTTTTGGCGTTAACTATACATCTATTGATATTATTATAATTATTGTTATCAATTGTGATATTTATTATATAATTATTATAAAATGAAAGGACAAGATGTTGTCTTTTCATTTAATATGGATAACTACTACAATGTCACCTTCCATATAGCTTCCTTTAATAGAAGGCCATGGCCTAAAAATTGACAACTATGTAAATAAAGTAGGAAATTGGGTTCATTTGAAAGCATTGAAATCATTTTCCAATCAGCTGTTCTAATGGATGCGTTCTCACATTTGACTTGCTACAAATCATAAGCTATTTTAATAATAACTGTCTATTCTTAATCTTTCTTGTTAATCTCTATCACAACCTATTACAAAAAACACACAAAAGGAATTCTATACGAAGAGTTTCATGAAAATTATGCTCAAAGAGAAAAACCAAGTCAACATGCATGATTTGTATCTGTACTTAATGCTTTCATATGAAAAGACTGTGTCTACGGTGCGACGTTGCCATATTATCAGACCAAGGCTTTCTATTAAAGAAATCTATGCACCTTCTCAACTACTCAAAAAGTGATATAATTATTATGATTTTCTTACATGCTTACATTCAGACATCATGTATTCCAAAATTCTCCTACATATTGTGATGATGAATTGTATCCAAATCAACATTTATTGCCTAGGAATGATCTTTTTTTCTCGGACTACAATCTCAGGGTCTATCTTAGAAGTAACTGATTCACAACACTAATAGGCCAAATGTGTTAAACTGAACGTTGTTCGAAACTAACCAATAATGATGTGTTAGTAACTAAACTATCTAAGTAACTAACTAACTAAACTGTGTAACTGCGTTTTTAATTAATTAACTGAATTAATATTTCATCTTACAATAGCATTAGATTATCGAATTAGATTTTAAATTACTATTAGATTAGATTTATAAGAACTGTTAGATTTTATCGAACGGTTTAAAACTCTCGTGAATAGAAATAACCGCAAATAGAATTGATTGAATGACAATTTCACCATAACAAGTAGAAACAATGTTTGAAACTTTTTGGTTGTTGAGAAATAAATTTTATCACTTTCAAAACACTTTTTAGTTACTCTTGAAACACCTTTACAACACTTTATATATAGTCTGTCCAAGCAGAGAAGACCCTCTGGCAAGATGGGAGAATGACTTAACCTCGGTCAATATTGGTTCAAAAACTATCAATTTGTAGGAAACAATTTGATCTACTATCAAGACCACATTTATAATTCTTGAACGAATATTGACCAAGCTGGAGTCATTTTCCCATCTTACCAGAGGCTCTTCTTTGCTTGAACAGACTATACACTTTAAAATTGAAATGAGTTTGAAGTTGATTATGAATTGAATATAGTTTTTTTCATAAATGTGTTAATAATGACTTTTAGAAACTTGTGATAAAATTAGTCTTTTAAACACTTTAAAAAGTAACTAAGCACTGCAATGGTTCAAAACTATTTGTGAACACGTTTCAACAAAATTTGTGTAACTTATCGTGGGTTTGGAGGCTAGAATGTTATCAATCTGAAACTCTGTTAGCTACCTGCGTTAGTTGGATAAGCTTGTACTCTAGTAGGTGTTATTGGATATCATAGTTGAAATGTTGAACTGAGCTGCATAGTCGGTCCAAGGAAAGAAGAGCCTCTGGCAAGATGGGAAAATGACTCCAGCTTGGTCAATATGCGCTCAAGAATTATAAATGTGGTCTTGATAGTAGATCAAATTGTTTCCTACAATTTGAGATCAAATTGATAATTTTTGAACCAATATCGACCGAGCTTGGGTCATTCTCCAATCTTGCCAGAGGGTCTTCTTTGCTTGGACAGGCTTTACCTACCGATAGCTCATTGAAGTTTTATTTGCATGAACTATATTTCAAAGGCATGACTCGGGAGCATGTCAATAAAGTCGGTTTGTTTAGTTTACTATACAAATAATGATCGTTCATCAATCCACCTCTTTCGTCGTCTTCTTCTTCTTCTTCTTCTTCTTCTTCTTCTTCTTCTTCTTCTTCTTCTTCTTCTTCTTCTTCTTCTTCTTCTTCTTCTTCTTCTTCTTCTCTTTTGCTCTCTTTTCTTCTTCTCATTCTTCTTCTTCTCTTCTTTTCTTCTTCTTCTTCATTCTTCTTCTTCTTCTTCTTCTTCTTCTTCTTCTTCTTCTTCTTCTTCTTCTTCTTCTTCTTCTTCTTCTTCTTCTTCTTCTTCTTCTTCTTCTTCTTCTTCTTCTTCTTCTTCTTCTTCTTCTTCTTCTTCTTCTTCTTCTTCTTCTTCTTCTTCTTCTTCTTTCCTCATCTTCTTTTTCTCCTATCTCTTTGTCATCTTCTTTTAATTTCAATTGCTTGATCTTCAAGTTCAACTCCATTTTTCTTCCTCCTCTTCTTTTCGACAACAATTCTCCTTCTTCTTCTTCTTCTTCTTTTATCCTTTTCTTCTTCTTCTTCTCTCTCTTTTGCTTCTAATCTGCTTTTTTGACTTTATCTCAATTGCTTGATCTTCAAGTTCAACTCAATTTTTTCGACTCCTCTATTTTCGACAACAATTCGCTTCTCATTCTTCTCCCTCTTTATCCTTTTCTTCTTCTTCTTTTTCTTCTTCTTTTTCTTCTTCTTCTTCTTCTTCTTCTTCTTCTTCTTCTTCTTCTTCTTCTTTTTCTTCTTCTTTGACAGCTTCAGACAGTTCTAACAGAGCTGAGTACTCATAAAACTAGCTATGAATATATATACTAGTACAGTAAGTACTTGACATTGATAATGGCCTAATGTGCCGAAACATGTCTGTGTTTTAATAATTTTAAAGTTTTTTAAAAGGGTGTTTGTTTTTTATTCATTTTTCAAGTACAGTAATTAGTATGTTGATTTCAAATACTAAGGATAACATTATTTGAAAAAGTTACAATTAGAAAGTATGTTATCTGTATGTGAACATCAATATGTATTATTTGTGCATTACTTCTATCATGGCTCCTATGATACTCTGTTGTATTAGTTTTTATCATCTCTTTCAATCAGAATTCCAAAAAGAAGAAATATTAAAAAGAAGTCAACTCACCTCAATCTCCTCCTCTGCATTCTCCTCATCCTCCTCCTCCTCCTCCACCTCCTCCTCCTTCTTCTCACGAAATCCAAATGACGCCTCCAACATTTTTAGAAGCTCGATTCCTATTGGCTGTTCCCTTGCAAATATGTCACTGTCCCAACTCTCGCTTGCAGGAATATCACTAATTTCTACCACTCCTGTAGGTTTAGAAAGTGATAATTCACTATTTTCTTCGATTATTTTAGGTTCAGAAACTGATGAGTCACTAATTTCTTCAATGTTTTTAGGTTCAGAAATTGATAGGTCACTCATTTCTCCAATGGTTTTAAATTTAGAAAGTGATAAATCACCAATTTCTTCAATGTTTTCAGGTTTAGAAACTGACAAGTTACTTATTTTTTCAGAGTTTTCAGGTTTAGAGAGCGATAAGTCACTCATTCCTATCACTTCTGTAGGTTTAGAAAGTGATAACTCACCGACTTCCAAAGCTCCTACAGCTTTAGAAATTCTAAACTCACACATTTCAATAGCCTCAGTATCACTATCCGAAGAATCAGTCCAGGAAGGTAGTTCTGGTGAGGGGAATACCCTGGAAACATCCCAGAAATCTGTCCAGGAATCTTCTTGATCACAAGGTTGGATTGTATCTGGAGAACTTCCACTGAATCCTGGGAAATTGTCTTCTTCCTGGGCAAGGTTCTCAGGTTTTCTGGATAATGGTTTATTCAAAGAATTCTGGGTAGGATTCCTGGGTGTTTTGGAAGATGGTTCATAACATGTAGAATTCTCTTTTTTCTGGGTAACATTCCTGGGTGTTTTGAAAGATGGTTCATAATATGGAGAATTCTCCTCTTTCTGGGCAAGATTCCTGGGTGTTTTGGAAAACATTTCGTCATATCTTGTCCAGGAATAATAGAGGCTGGGCCCAGAAAGGTTGCAAATTTCTCTGGGAGACTCCTCAAAGCTGGTTGGAGGAAGAAGAAGACTGGTTCCACAAAAACTATAATTTTTCCGGTCTGCTAAAGAACTTTCTGCCTTTGTTCCAGAACTTTCTCCAGTACCATCCCATACAGAACCATGGGAACATTCACAGTTTTTGCCAATTCTTGTAGCAGATCTTAACTTACCACAGTAATGATATTCATGATTGAACTTCATTTGTACTTCTTGATCATCTCCAATACTATCACTTTTAATACTTTCTACAGTTTGGTACGAACTGTTCAACTCTTTTTCTTCAAGCTGAAAAGTTCTCTCAAACCTTTTCACAAACTTTTCTGAATGTTTGCTGCTACTACACAAATAATTTTCTTTGTCATACAAGTTCCCAGCAAACTTTTGCTTACTGGTACGATTGCTTAAATTATGCAAATCCTTTACTTCTTCCTGCAAGATTCCTGCACAACTTTGCATAGGTTTTCCAGAATTTCTGTTGAAACTATGTAAACACCTCTCTTCTTCTGGAGAAATTCCTGCAAACTTTTTCAAAAATTTTCTTGAATTTTTGCTAGAAGTATGCAAATCCTTCTCTCCTCCTGTTAAGATTCTTGAAAACATCTTTACTCGTTTTTCTACTGCATTTCTCTGAGAACTAAACAAACCTTCTCTAGCATTTTTTCTGGAACTACAAAAACCTTTTCCATCTCCTTCTCCTTCTCCTTCTCCTCCTCCACCTCCTTCTCCTCCTCCACCTCCTCCTCCTCCTCCTCCTCCTTCTCCTCCTTCTTGTTCTTCTTCCTCTCTCAAGATCTCCCTGAACCTCTGCACGCATCTGTCCTCTCTTTCTGATATCGTTCGTCTTCTTCTCTGCAGCCTCGCCAAAATTTCTGCTTCCTCCTTCTCTCCAATGTCTTCTTCTTCTCCATCTTCTTCTTCTTCTTCGGTTCTAAGACGCAGTTTCAAGGCGGATTGGTCTATTGCCTTAAGGATTTGGGCGGATTCAAAGTCGCTGTTGATTGATTCCAAGGATGGTGCATGGGTTGGGTGAGTTTCAAGGTTGGTGGAGTAGTCTTTGGGGACTGGATCTGCTGTGGAGTCTGAAAGGGAAAGAAATAGAAAAATTAGGAAAATATTGTGATAATTGTGAGTATAACTTACAAAAAACTATTTGAATAAAATTGAATTCTGTATGAAATGGTTCATATTCCGTTAAAAGTAGCCTATAAACAGTCAGCTAGATCTGACCAAGTGTTTGATAACCAAGTGTTGTTGAACTGTCGGTCTTTTATTACAGTTGTCTCCAAAAAGTCGGGCGGTCTCGTCCGCTCCTTGAGTGCTGTAACAGCTGATGTTGTTAATTAAATTTGTCATCTTAATATGCCTAGATTTGGCCTAGATAATGTTCGTGTAATCAAAGAAGAAGCTTCACATCAACTGTTAGTAGTAGGTTACATCACGTACAAGACAAAATTGCTCAACTAAGGGCCGGTTTCTCCAAATACGTTTAACTGAAATTTTAGTTTAAACTATCAGCTGTCAGTGTATGGTCACTTTTATTAACTTGTGTTTCAATTGAGCCAGCTGATGGTTTAATCCAAAATTCAGATTAACTTTTTTGGAGAAACCGTCCCTTATTGGTTTTATAGGCTATAGCCTATTCATATTCATGTATTAATATAAATATGTATATTCATATCATATGATTATTATATACTCAAGAAGGAACATAATAGATAATTATATACTTGATAATATAGATATTACAAAAATACATACCAAATAAATATATGGTAAAATGTATGAAAATAATCACTCACTGGTATTTTGTAAATCAGCCTTCATTGCAGAATTATCGAAGTCCCCATCAGTGGATGACATTGTATCATTTTTGTGAGTATCTTTCAATCCTCCATCCGTTAGCACTGTGACATCTTTCAATTGTTTCTTTTGAATTTCAGGAGATTGAAAACTTTTTTGAAGTTTTAGGTCGAAGGGAAACAGTGCTTGAAGGATGTTGTTCATATAGTTTGTTCCCAATATGGAATGGGTTACTTCATGGCATTTTGCAATTATCTGAAAAAATAAATGAAAGAAATTGGCATGAAAAGGGCGAAGTTCTCAAATTTGAGCCTGGAAAAGAATAATTTAAGGACAATATGAGGTTGGAGAATATTAAGCACATGAAAGGACATAACCTTGAAAATTACTTTGAAAAAAGTTGGAATTGTGATAAATGAATATTTAGGACAATTTGTTGGGTATTTAATTTGTTGGGACAATTTGAATACTTAGGACAATATTTATGGGTCATTTGAATTATAAAGCCTTGAGAGTGTTTAATAATTATTGAGGAATATGGAGGAATTTACATAAAAATTCAGGTAAAAGATTTTCATACTTAGTAGACATTTAGAACTAAACAGGAATTGGACATACAATTCAATGTAAAATTAAAGAATTAGAACGAAGTTTTTAACATTGGAAATTATTGAAAAAAAAACTTATCAATAAGAAGGAATGTAAATAATATAGTAGTAAAAACAAAGAGAGTAGAGTCCACTGGCGGCTCGTGCCCACGAAACAGGTGAAGTGCTGTACGGTAAAAGATACGGGCACTTCACCTGTTTCGTGGGGACGAGCCGCCAGTGGTAGAGTCATTTATTTTCTACCTCCATTCCCTTTCAATTCACGTAAGTCTTTTCCTCTCACTTTCTTCGTGTTCCACTTAAATTCCCAAGTAATTTCCACAATTTTTGTGAAAATTTTCGACAATTTTATCGAATTTTTCGATAACTTCATTAGTTTATTATACTAACCTCTGATAACTTAGCTTCCAAAATCAACGCCTGTTTTTGTAGGCCACTATTATCTTCATAGTTTGGTCCCAATATGTTTAGGATTTCTTTCAGAAAAGATTGAAGTTTGGTCACCCTATGGATGGGTAACAGCGACCTCTCTATTTGAAAATAGGAACTGAAGAGTAGTCGACAAAACTCGAAGTCTTTTCTCCTGGAAAAAATAAAAAAATAGGAAATAGTTGAAATTTAGAAGCTCAAATTTGTGTATAATTGAAGTTTTAATTGTGGACTTACCTAATCTGTATTTTGAATATTTTAACCGAAATTGGGATAAAGAGATGTTTTGGACATTGTCTGTGTTCCAATCCTATTGTATTTTAATCTCGTTAACAAATAAATAAATTGAATTTATATTACAGTGGAACCTCGATAATTTGTAACTCATGTGACCAAAGTTTTAGTTCGAATCAGGAAAGATTACGAATTATCGAAGCTGAAAATAATGGAAAATTATCTGAAGGGACTTAGCTTTCACTGCAAATTATAGAGCTACAAATTATCGAGGCTCCACGTATTTTTTGCAATATTCACGCGGAATTTTGCAGAATGCAATTCATTTCACATACCGCACTTCATTCTTTGTACAATACTTCAATACATACTTTCAAATATTTTCATACATAAATAATATATCGGATAGTTTAGCGTAGATGATTGAAAAGCAAGAAAAATTGAGCTCTACTTGGAAAAAATTCTAAATTAAACTCAAATAAATTGAATCAAAAATTGGTGTAATTTGTAAATTTAGTCTTATTCATTAATAATATACTGCTTCATGTCTAATCTAATCCTAATAACTGCTTCATAGACTTCATTATAGTCTGTCCGAGCAAAGAAGACATTCTGGCAAGATGGGAAAATGACTCCAGCTCAATCCATACAGGTACAAAAATTTTAAATCTGGTCTCAAATTGTGGAACAGAGTGTTTTCCAAGATGACTCCAGCTCGGTCAATATTGGTTAAAATATTATCAATTTGATCTCAAATTGTAGGAAACATTCTGATCTACAATTTGAGACCAAATCAATAACTTCTGAACCAATACTGACCGAGCTGGAGTCATTTGCCCATCTTGCCAGAATGTCTTCTTTGCTCGACCAGTCTAGGAGCCTTCATCTAAAGGCTACTTTGCACTTTGCTCATCAAGTGTTTGAAGCAAATTCAATATTTTAGGTGTTATTATTGTTTGTATATTATTTGAGCCAAATTAATTTGATCTTCCAGGTACCGGTATCATTATACCCTGATGAATTGTGAGTTCAATATTTATTTGTGAACTCTGTAACACCCACTCTGCTTCATAAAAATATTTCACTCTGAACTATTTTTCATGACACTGTATATGTTGGAAACCTGATGAAAATAATAAATCATTAATTAATCTATATCTATGTAAGCGAAATTGCACTGACTGACTGACAGACTCACTGACTGATTCATTCATCAGCAGAACTAAAAATCCACTGAACCGAATGCGTTCAAATTTGGCACGCATGTTCAGTTGGAAGTTTAGACGCGCGCTAAGAACGGATTTTAAAAACTTTTCAGGAATATGCTAAATATTTGAGTTTTTCGGCGTTTTCTCAATTTTTCGAGAACCAATTGGTAGAAAATGTTGATATTTGGTAGGCAGGTTCAGATAAGGTCTAGAAATGTTGTGTTACAATATTTTTGAATTCCGTTCAAGATTACGCCAGTTATAAGTTTTTTAAATTGTAGATGTATTGCGGGGTGCATATCTTCCGCCTTGATACGACCAATCCTTACTGTAAATTCAATGGTTCAGCGAGATTAGAGAAGAACTATTTTTGAAAATATAGAATCAAGTTTCGAACTATGTCCGATATACTTCCCAAGGTTACGCTCAATATTAGCGTTTTACTATTTTTCGGAGTTTTTCTTGGATTTTTCGAGAACAAATTGGCAGAAAATGTTGAAATTTGGTAAACAGGTCCAGAAATGCTGTGTTCAATCAATTTCGAATTCGTTCTGAACGGAATTTGCCGGCGAGCGAAGCGAGCCTGTTTGTCTCACCTGACACTGACAGAGGTTTTGCCGGCGAGCCTTTTCGATTCAAGCTGCCGATACTGTCGGCGGTCCAGGGGGTGGAGCCCCCTGGCTAGGCAGAGAAGGCGAGCGTAGCGGGCCTGCCGGTTAGTTAATTATATTTTCAAAATATTACTCACATTTTCTGTTTGAATAGCGCCCTTAGTTCTCCAATGTTTTCACAGTATATGATCAAATATGAGACAAATTTCTCGTTGAATGTACTCTCTATAGCCTCCAATAGAGTTTGAAGATCATTTTGAGGTACCGATGTTACTTTTTCTTCAATTGTTGTAGCATTAGCTTTCACTGTAAAGGAATCAAAGACAAATATTGATTGAAACAAACACTTTAACTGCTGGCTGTATATGATGAAAATTGATGAGATATATCATAAGATTGCTCTGTTATTTTGTACTTGTATTACATGGAATAATCTTGATTTTGAATTTTAATTCTGTAGATCTCCTTTCTCTTAGGCTGAGGCCGCACTGCCGGTGGGTAGAGCCTGGAGGGTGGAGGGTAGTTGGTAAATCTATAAAACACTATCCACAGTAATACATCGTATGAATTGTGGTATGTGTTCAGCCGCCATCTTGAATTTCTTAAATATGTACAACATAACCTCAAAAAACAGAATGACGTCATACCATTCATACGATGTATCACTGTGGATGGTGTGTATGTTCTATAGATTTACCAACTACCCTCCACCCTCCAGGCTCTACCCACCGGCAGTGCGGCCTCAGCCTTGAAGACTGTCCAAGCAGAGAAGGCATTCTGGCAAGATGGGGAAATAACTCCAGCTCAATTAGGCCATATTGGAGAAAAAATTTGGATCAATTTTGAAATTGTAGATCAGAATGTTTGCTACAATTATTTGAGATTGAATTTTTAGTTTTTGGGCCAATATTGACCGCGCTGGGGGCGTAAATACACAGTGATTGAAATTTGGGTGAAGTTCTTCTGATTTTATAGAGTCAAAAACACACAATAGAGCACTAGAAGAATGTATTATAATTATTGTATTAAAATTGTTGTATTATAATTATTGTATTATAATTATATCATATTGATAAAACTTCTTCAACTCACGTTTTTGAAGGTTTATGGTGATGCTCTGCCTGTTAAATCTGGGTAAAGCGTGACGCCATCTCAGCACTTCTTTGGCTTGAATTTGCAGAACGTCCAGTTCTTGGATGTAGCTTTGTTCATTCTCAATAATGGATTGCTTCAACTCCATCAGTTCGGCTTCCATGTTGGTAGATGGGGAATCTAAGGAAAAATTATAAATATTTCATAAACTTAGTGTTAGATGAATATGGGTTTATTTGAATTGAATTGTGTTTTATTTTACCAAATTGAGCATAATTTTATAATTTTTATAATACACATTTTAGAAACTTATTGGAGAATGAATATGGGTTGAGTTGCTGAGTTGAGAATTAAGTATTATTCAATCAAAATTAAACATAATCACAACATTTTCAACAGGGTACAATCTGTCCAAGCAAAGAACACCCTCTGGCAAGATGGGAAATTGACTCCAGATCAATCAATATTTGTTCAAGAGTTATAAATGTAGCCTTAATTGTAGATCAAATTGATGATCTTTCAATCAAAATTGACCAATTTTCAGTCATTTTCCCTTCTTGACAGAGGGTCTATTATTCATTCTAATAATGCTAACAGCACAAACATAAACAATGTAAAAATAAAGCTAGTGATATCACAGTATCTGCACTAGTTTTAAATAATAAATCTTGTAAGGTATTTTCATAAGAAATTTTATGAATATATAACTTGAATGAGAAGAAGGATAAAGAGAAGTAGAGGAAAATCAGGAGAGAAGAAACGAGGAAGGAGACGAAGGAGGAGAAGAAGAAGAAGTGGGGAAGAGAGGAGGAAAAGGGGATGAAGGAGATGGAGAAGAAGAAGAAGAAGAAGAAGAGAAAAAAATTATGAGTAAAACGCAGCCTGCCAAAGATTATTGAATATTTCACCAAAGACTTTCCAAACAAGAAGGAAATTATACAATTTTGGTACCCAATAGGAATAGCTCCAGATGGTAAAGATAAGAAAAGAAGAAGAAGAAGAAAAAGAAGAAGAGCGGAGGAGAAGAAGAAGAAGAAGAAGAAGAAGTAGTAGAAGAAGAAGAAGAAAAGAAAGAAAAATAAGAGAAAGAAGAAGAAGAAGAAAATGAAGAAGAAGTAGATGAAGAGGAATGGAGAGAAAAATTATTATACTGCAAGTAAAGAGCCTCCTAATATATTCCTCCACATTTTTAATAACATTACAATAAATATTAGACCTAAGACAATATTATTCAATTGTTTGAGGATAATTCAATTCCCAATAAAATTCCATCTGGAACAACCAATCAGAATCGAGTATTGGATCCATTGTTCTAACACACCCATTCGATTATCATACTCTTCAATAACCCCCAGCAAACAATAATAAAATCAATAGAATTTGTAATAAAATTGTGATAAAAAACATGTCTATCAAAGTAATTATTCTGATTTCATTTGCATCATTTACAACATAGATATTGCGTAGAAATACTGAAATTCTTTAGAAGAATGATAATGATGAAAAAGTTATTATCTGGAAACAAAAATTTAAAGAATTGGGATTTTTATCATCAACATGATATCATATTCATAATAATATCAATGCGATACACTATGCTCTGTCCAAGTAAAGAAGACATTCTGGCAAGATGGAAAAATGACTCCAGCTCAGTCAATATCTGTTCAAAAATTATTGTTTTAGTCTCAAATTATAGGAAACAATCTTATCTACAAGTGGAGACCAAATTTATGATTTTTTAACCAATATTGATCGAGCTGGAGTCATTTTTCCATCTCGTCAGAATGTCTTCTTTGCTTGGACAGATATACTAATACTTGATTTAATTAAAAATAAATTTGAATGTAATGAACCGAATTGTTTATCGAAAATTGATTATATATTTATGTTATTGCTAGAAATTCTTTCAGAAATGTTCTAGGTCGGAATTTTTTTTCTGTCATTGTTCATAAATACGGAATGAAGGAATGTACATTGAGAGTGATAACTGATAAGAGAGAAGCCCACAGTGATAAGAACAATAATTCCATTTGAGATGAGTAATACAATTGGTTCAAGTTATTTCTAGCTTGCTCATACAGCGATTATTTTGATTCAGATTCTTTGAATCGAATGAATTAACAACAAATTCTTTGTTGTATAAAATAACAGATTATGTAAAGGATTTCATAAAAATCATCTAGGAATAGCTAAATGACAATTTTAATTGACAACATCAGCTGTTGGAGCGCATACGATATCGATTACTTTTTCGCGTCAATTATACTCCGTTTATTCCCATTTGATAAATTTGCATAATTGAGATCAAAAATATATTATTTGAGGAGCTATTATTGCATCATTCATGAAAATAAGTAGGCTACTATACAGAGTGTTTCAGGAGGAATGTGCAATACTTCTCAGGCTGATTCCTTACACCAAGTAGACAGAAAAGTTCCATGGGACCATCCCCCAAAAACGCTTTGTTACCGAGATAACAATGGCGAAAAATTGAGATTTTTTAAAAAATATTTATTTTTCTAATTTTTTACAGGCTTTACTGAGGTTCTAAAATAATCAATTCCTATGTAAAATTAGCTGAGGAATTCAATGAAACCGGTTTCAAGTTTGTAACTTAAACGGTTATTGAGATAATCGGAAAAATATGCTTAAAAACGCCATTATTCAACAATAAGTGTTATAACTGGATAAGGAATCATAAATTTGTATTTTTTATTAATGGAAGTTGAAGAGAGTCGGATTCTAAAGGAAAAGTTAAATGGCAGCGATTGTGTAAATCTTACCCAAATCTCATAAATAGCGACCAAAAATCGCAAAATTCGACAAAACATAGCACAAGTGATCAATTTGTATTCAGTTTCATTGAATTCCTCAGCTTATTTTACATAGGAATTAATCATTTTAGAACCTCACTAAAGCCTCTAAAAATTAGAAACATTAATATATTCTGAAAAATCTCAATTTTCCGCCATTGTTATCTCGGTAACAAAGCGTTTTTGGGGGTTGGTCCCATGGAACTTTTTTGTCTACTTGGTATAAGGAATCAGCCTGAGAAGTATTGCACATTCCTCCTGGAACACCCTGTATAGTGGGAAGAGCTATTGCATCATTCATCACCCAAATATAGTAGTAATTACAATTTATTATAGTAATCGCATCATATTATTTATCTCGAGTTTGAAAGATTTATGAGGATTTTGAACTATATTTTGGGGTAGGTAGTGCTTTGTTTATAAACATACATTTATAAGTCAGGAATTGAATTGGCCTAATCTAGCTGATAGATTCAATAGATAGGCCTACTGTACATCAGCTTTATGTTTCAGAAGACAACTGTCCCGCCAATTGGCATCGTATAAACCCGCCTTTAGCACAATATACTTGGTTCAGTGTCATCCTATTATATTGAGCGAGTAATTTCTGTATGTATGTTTGTATGTTTGTATGTTTGTATATTCGTATGTTTGTATGTTTGTATGTTTGTATGTTTGTATGTTTGTATGTATGTATGTATGTATGTATGTATGTATGTATGTATGTTTGTATGTTTGTATGTTTGTATGTTTGTATGTTTGTATGTCTGTATGTATGTGGAACCACGGATCTAGAAAACGGCCCTAACGATTTTCTCGAAATTTGAAATGTAATATAACCGTGATGGAAAAATAAGATTGCACCAGGTCTCATATCTGGGAAAACTCTCTGGCAGGATTAAGAATAGTACATTACGCCACAAGCCTGGGAAGGAAAAGTTTACGGTATCAGGATAGTTCCCCGGGCGAGGCTTGTCGAGCCTGGTAATAATTCCGAATACCGTAAAAAACTTCCTGGGCGAGTTGTGTATAATTTTTTTCGCTACACTTCAAATAAATATTATCAATCTAATTTCATGAATGAACCAAACAAATAGGATTAATGAAATCTAAGAACAGCTAGACCGGATAACTTACTATACTAGCTTCGGCTGAGCTGAATCTGGAGTAATCTGAACTGCTAAGTATTGAAAGTTTGCATCACAATTTTTTTGATTTAATCAAATGAATATTACTTAATAACTATCAGAATACTCGATTTCCTTAGTCCAGAAATGTTTAAGCTCATGATAGTTTTTGTACGATCATCCTAAATTGTACAATAGCAATTCAAAGTTTCTTGTTTTTGACAAATTTCTGGCAGTTTCAAAGAAAGTTATGGTCCATTGTAGTTGCATTTTCTCTCGCTAGATGGCGCCAGCTGTCCACGCTCGGAAAGTGATGGTCCTTGTATGGAAAGGACTTCTTTCCGCTCAAGGACAACAGCTGATTGATTATGTATATAAATGACGACTTCCTAGTCTACATAGGGACTGGTAAGCAGCTTATTTCCGTGAAGTGTAGCGAAAATGAATGAAATATTCCTCATTCAGGCATAATCCCAAGTACTGCGTATAATGGCTGTTATCGTTAGCTGACCAAAACTATCCAGCTGGAGTGAATGGAGTTACATTCAAGTCTACTATAACACGTCATGTTCATGTAAAAAAATTGTGAAAGGTAATCAATGATCATATAATTTTGAATTTATTTTTCACAATTACATATATTTATGTAATTCAACAGTTCGGCAGCAGCTTCAGAGCGAAGCTCGGTACCAGATATTCAGTATATTAAACATAGAAAATATATATATAAGCCTACTACGGTAGCCTACAGTGAAATATGAAAAATTCTATTAAAACAATCAATATAAAACAAAAACATTTCGAAAAATGAACTCGATCTCAAACTTACCATACGAAGAATCGTCCATATTAATATGCCATTTGGTTTCTGTTTCATTAGGAATTCCGTTATAGAATAATTTTGAAGCCTGTTCACATCTATCAAATATTTTGTTCCATTTTCTTTTAGTACTTTTATTGTGTCTCCTTCTCTCCTTTACTTTATCGCCGTCCTTTTCTATCATAACCAGAAGATACTTTACTTCACCTCCCCCTATTCTGACTGGTTTTTAATTCTGAAAATAGAAGGAGATGGTGATTATTAAGAAATTTAAAATAAATAGGAGAAATTAGATTCATGAAATGATTAGAATAAGAATTTTAGAATATTTTTAATGAATTGAAGGAGGAGGAGAAGAAAAATAAGAAGAAGAAGAAGAAGAAGAAGAAGAAGAAGAAGAAGAAGAAGAAGAAGAAGAAGAAAAAGAAGAAGAAGAAGAAGTAGAAGAAGAAGGAGGAGGAGAAGAAGAAGAAGAAGAAGAAGAAGAAGAAGAAGAAGAAGAAGAAGAAGAAGAGAAGAAGAAGAAGAAGAAGAAGAAGAAGAAGAAGAAGAAGAAGAAGAAGAAGAAGAAGAAGAAGAAGAAGAAGAAGAAGAAGAAGAAGAAGAAGAAGAAGAAGAAGAAGAAGAAGAAGAAGAAGAAGAAGAAGAAAGAAGAAGAAGAAGAAGAAGAAGAAGAAGAAGAAGAAGAAGAAGAAGAAGAAGAAGAAGAAGAAGAAGAAGAAGAAGAAGAAGAAGAAGAAGAAGAAGAAGAAGAAGAAGAAGAAGAAGAAGAAGAAGAAGAAGAAGAAGAAGAAGAAGAAGAAGAAGAAGAAGAAGAAGAAGGAGGAGGAGGAGAAGAAGAAGAAGAAGAAGAAGAAGAAGAAGAAGAAGAAGAAGAAGAAGAAGGAGGAGAAGAAGAAGAAGAAGAAGAAGAAGAAGAAGAAGAAGAAGAGAAGGAACTTTGTTCAACTAACGTAAAGAGTAGAGTAAAAATTCACAGAAAGTTATAGTTTGTCCAAGCAAAGAAGACCCTCTGGCAAGATGGGAAAATGACTCAAGCTCGGTCAATATTGGTTCAAAAATTAACAATTTGATCTCAAATTGTAGGAAACAATTTGATCCACTATTATAACAACATTATAATTTTGAACCAATATACTGATTAATCTGGAGTAATTTTCCCATCTTGCCAGAGGGTCTTCTTTGTAAGAATAGATACTGCTGTCTCTATAGTCTCTCCAAGCAAAGAAGACACTCTGGCAATATGGGAAAATGACTCAAGCTCGGTCAATATTGGTTCAACAATTAACTATTTGATCTCAAATTGTAGGAAACATTTCGATCCACTATTAAGACCACATTTATAATTCTTGAACAAATATTGACCAAGGTGGAGTCATTCTCCCATCTTGCCAGAGGGTCTTCTTTGCTTCGACAGACTAAATCATACAATGAGAGATATGTAGATACGTAAATGATATTTCATATGAAATAATAACCATAACAAAGAACTATTCCACGTTATTCCAGAAGAATTTTGTTATTATGAATAGTTTCATAATTCTGGTAGAATGTCATAGCTGATATTATGTCAGTAAACATGAATTAAACCATTCAAACGTATTTGTATTGAATGAATAATATTGATTGTTTTGAAGCTCGTAAAATTTTTGTGAATGAATTTGGAGTTTACGCTATTATTGTAATCAAAACATGATTCATGGATCACTATTTACATTCTTCGATTATTTATACAACACTAATAATATTTAGTCAAAGATTAATTATTTTTAAAAAATTCGATAGTTATTTCAATAATTATTATCTATTTTCAATATTATTTAGGATTCCATTGAAACCAGTCTGTCCAAGCAAAGAAGACCCTCTGGCAAGATGGGAAAATGGCTCCAGCTCAGTCAATATTTGTTCAACAATTTCAAATTTGATCTTAAATTGTAAACCAAAATGTTTTCTACAATTTGAGATCGAATTTATAATTTATGAATAAATATTGAGAGAGCTGGAGACATTTTCTCATCTTGCCAGAGGGTCTTCTTTGCTTGGACAGACAATAGAATTTTGTTGATATTCCAACCAGCTCAACTTAATTTTATAGATAATTAATTTAATCCTTTTTTCAATGCGATTTTGATCATTATTTTATATTTTTTGGAAGAGATACTTATTTTTTTCATTCCAGAAAAACCCAATTGAAAGAATTACTTGTTTTTGGGACATGACATTTCTATTATTAGTTTGCTACATAAATATCATTTATTTTCATCAATTTTATTTCATTTATCCATAAATTTTCTAGTTCAATCTGGTTTTTCCTTATCTTTTCCACTAAGAAACAGTATATTATTTAATTTGTTATCATAAGTTATCTTCCAATTTATTTCATCGAGTCTTGCGATTTGTATAAAATTTACATTATTTTTTCTGTCTTTTTTTCTTATTTTATTAGCTGACAAAGAATCTCTATGATTTAACTATCATGTTATGATTTATGGTACAGTATAATTATCATGGTATAACTTAATTATCATGAATGTTTGAAAACTGGTACATTCCAATTACTGATAATTATTGATTACAATGAGCATAGAACATAACATCATAATAAATTGCATGACTCATTATTCTTGAGAAATTTGAAAACAAGTTTTGACCGATTCTTTGTTTTTTTTTTTTTTGGTAGCGGGGTAGGGAAATTGATATTTTGTAATTTTTTCAGAATCAACAAATTTTTGTGTAGACTTTGTACAGCACACATTATCAACTTTCTCATCAAATTTATCAAATTAAACAGTTAGTAAATAAAGAAGTGAGCTATTATCTATATCTATATAAGCGAAATGGCACTAACTGACTGATTCATTCATTCATTCATCACCAGAACTAAAAATCCACTGAACCGAATGCGTTCAAATTTGGCAGGCATGTTCAGTTGGACGTTTAGACGCGCGCTAAGAACGGATTTAAAACTTTCCAGGGATACGCTGAATATTTGAGTTTTTCTATAGTTTTTCGGCGTTTTCTCAATTTTTTTCGAGAACCAGTCGGTAGAAAATGTTGATATTTGGTGGGCAGGTTCAGATAAGGTCTAGAAATATTGTGTTAAAATATTTTTGAAATCCGTTCAAGTCTACGCCAGTAATCAGGTTTCAAAATTGTAGATGTATTGCGGGTTGCATATCTTCCGCCTTGATACGACCAATCCTTAGTGTAATTCAATGGTTCAGCGAGATTATAAATTAAGAAGATATTGAATCAAGTTTCAAACAATGTCCGATATACTTCCCAAGGTTACGCTCAATATTAGCGTTTTACTATTTTTCGGAATTTTCCTTCGATTTTCTGAGAACAAATAGGCAGAAAATGTTGAAATTTGGTAAACAGGTCTAGATTAGGTCAATAAATGCTGTGTTCAATAAATTTCGAACCCATTCTGAACGGAATTTGCAGGCGAGCAAAGCTAGCCTGTTTGTCTCAGCTTACACTGACAGAGGTTTTGCAGGCGAGCGAAACGAGCCTGTTTGACTCACTTACACTGCCGATACTGGCGGGGGTCCAGGGGGCGGAGCCCCCTGGTTAGGTGGAGAAGGCGAGCGAAGCGAGCCTGCCGGCTAGTGAGGAAATAAAGTTATACTTTATAATTACCATAGCTTTCCTGCTGAAGTATTATGAATAATTATTATAATAAATTTTCATTAATTTATTTAGAAAATACTACTGCATAAAATGGCTAACAGTCTTACATCCTGAACTGCCCTTTTCTTTCAATTTTTCTTAAAGCATCCCAAATGTAGATAATCTGTGTATTTTATTTTACTATCACCAATTTTCATTTATAACCAAATTTATTCACTGAATAAATTTTGAATTCTAGGGAAAGTATGCAGTTCCGAACCAAAAATATTTTTAGAAAAATTCATGAAAAATCCTTATGAAAATTGAACAAAGATTCATGAAAATAATTAATTATTAAATTGATACTGTCATGGAAATTGTAATACAAAGTATGTAAATTATTGCTATTATGTAAATTAAATTATGTAATTATTGTTATATGATGTAAATTACAGTATATTATATATAAGAACAAATCACCTACCTTAAAGGCGTATAGAAGAGCAATGTTCTGTTGAAAAAATCCTGTTGATTATTCTTCTGATTTCCAACAATAAATAAAACACTATTCACGAATCAAAACAAATAATTCCAAGTTCACAAAATTTTCAAATAATTTTTAGAATCAGTGTTAAATAGTTCTACTACCGTAGAGTTAGTTAATAGTTAATAGTTCTAATACCGTAGCCTACTAAATCACTATACCAAATTCATTTGTTTTTTGAGTGGAATTTATCAATTTTTGAGCTTGAACAAGAACACATTTTGAAATTCTTACTATAATACGGAGTAGAAAAACATTTTTTAAACTTGCAAAGTATAGAATTGATGAAAGTTTATGATTGAATTCACTTTCGAAAAGTAATACACCACTAGATAGATCTCTTAAATATTCTGGATATGAAATGAATTATCTTTTGATCAACTCTTTATAAGAAACAATGGGACGGAACACAGAGTAGAAAATCTTGGAATAGTCGGTATAAAATGAACACTTTTGAATAAATTTATTGAGGAACAAGTATTGAACGGAACACAGAGTAGAAAATCTTGAAATAGTCTGTATAAAGTTAGCACTTTTTTAACTAACTTTATATGAGAAACAATTTAACGAACCATAGAGTACAAGACAATTGAGATAATATGAATAATAATATCAACACTTTTTTGACCAATTTTATACAGTGTAAGGAACAATTGAACGGAACACAGAGTAGAAAACCTTGAAATAGTCTGTATAAAATGAACAATAACTTTATATGAGTAACAATTTATCGAACCATAGAGTACAAGACAATTGAGATAATATTATTGAAATGAACACTTTTTGACTAACTTTATGTATAGGACACAATTAAGCGAAGCATAGAGAACAAGACTCTGAATTAAACTGAATAAAATAAACACTAAATGAACCATTCACCGAGATGTTGTCTGAATTGCAGTTAAAGAGTAAATAAACTCAGAATGGAGATAAAAGAAAACTGAAGCTTTACTAGCGTTATCAAAGAGATTGGTAGTAGTCTGTCCAAGCCAAGAAGACCCTCTGGCAAGATGGGAGAATGACTCCAGCTCAGTCAATATTTGTTCAAAACTTATCGATTTGGTCTCAAATTGTAGAAAACATTCTGTTCAACAATCTTAGATCACATTCATAATTTTTGAACCAATACTGACCGAGCTGGAGTCATTTTCCCGTCTTGCCAGAGGGTCTTCTCTGTTGGGACAGACTATAGTAGTCTGTCCCAACAAAGAAGGTATTCTGGCCGGATGGGAGAATGGCTCTAGCTCGGTCAGTATTGGTTCAGAAATTATGAATGTGATCTAAGATTGTAGAACAGAATGTTTTCTACAATTTGAGACCAAATCGATAATTTTTGAACAAATATTGACTGAGCGGGAGTCATTTTCCCGTCTTGCCAGAGGGTCTTCTTTATTGGGACAGACTACTCTATCAATGAGTTTAACAGAGACACAGTAAACTCAAAGGGAGCTGGCGGATGATGATTGTCTGTATTATTGAAATCCAGCTCTGTGAGGCCAGTTGGCGAGCGGTCTTCGGTCTGGGTCACGAGCGGCGCTCGCTCAGCTAGACTTTTTGCTCTTTTAGACTGTTTTCAGACTGTCCCAACAGAGCTGAACATTGATAAAACTGACATTGTATGAACGCCACTTTAATTGGTGTTTACTGCTATGCTTATCTCTTTGAATTCATGGTACGCAATAGTCTCTCTGTTGAATGTAAGAGCATATGACATCATAATTTTTGTACACTATCTTCTTCTTCTTCTTCTTCTTCTTCTTCTTCTTCTTCTTCTTCTTCTTCTTCTCGCTTCGCTCGTGATCTCCGCCTAGCCAGGGGGCTCCGCCCCCTGGACCCCCCACAGTATAGGCAGTGTAAGTGAGTCAAACAGGCTCGCTTCGCTCGCCTGCAAAACCTCTGTTAGCGTCAGCTGAGACACAGCATTTCTACACCTAATCTGGACCTGTTTACATACTTTCAACATTTTCTGCCAATTTGTTCTAGAAAAATCTAAGAAAAACTCTGAAAATTCCAAAAAATAGTAAAACGCTGATATTAAGCGTAACCTTGGGAAGTATATCGGACATAGTTTGAAACTTGATTCAATATCTTCCAAATTAGTTTATCTATAATCTCGTTGAACCATTGAATTTACAGTAAGGATTGGTCGTATCAAGGCGGAAGATATGCAACCCGCAACACATCTACAATTTTGAAAACATGATTACTGGCGTAATCTTGAACGGATTGCAAAAATATTCTAACACAACATTTCTAGACCTTATCTGAACCTGCCTACCAAATATCAACATTTTCTACCAATTGGTTCTCGAAAAAATGAGGAAAACGCCGAAAAACTCCAGAAAAACTAAAATATTTGGCGTATCCTTGAAAAGTTTTCAAAATCCGTTCTTAGCGCGCGTCTGAACGTCCAACTGAACATGCCTGCCAAATTTGAACGCATTCGGTTTAGTGGATTTTTAGTTCTGGTGATGAATGAATGAATGAATGAATCAGTGCCATTTCGCTTATATATAGAGATGTTTATGAACAAAGCACTACCTACCTCAAAATCCCCATAAATCTCTCAAACTCGAGATAAATAATATGATGTGATTACTATAATTATTATTATTACTATATTTGGGTGATGAATGATGCAATAGCTCTTCCCACTATATAAGTTCCCATTTTATGAATGAAATCAGGAAGTATTTCATCAGAAAACTGTAAATAGGAGTTGTGAACACTAATCTTGGTGAACTTCCACTAGATTGAACTTTAAACTTAGGGCTGTTTAAAATAATTGAAAAATAAATGAAAAATGTGCCGAAACATGTCTGTGTTTTAATAATTTTAAAGTTTTTTAAAGGGTGTTTGATTTTCATTTATTTTTCACTAGATTACTTAGTAATTACTATAGTCCGTCCAAGCAAAAAAGTCATTTTGGCAAGGTGGAAAAATGACTCCAGCTCGGTCGATACTGATACAAAAATGATGACTTTTGTCTCAAATTGTATGAAACATTCTAATCTACAATTTAAGACTAAATTCATAATTTTTGAACCAATACTGAGCGAGCTGGAGTCATTTTCCCATCTTGCCAGTTTCACAACATAATGTGATACAGTATCAAATTCTTTACATGTGATACAGTATCAAATTCTTTACATGTGATACAGTATCAAATTCTTTACATGTGATACAGTATTACAACGTAAGCTGTCTGTATCAAAGTGTTTGTAGCATGTGGCTCTCACCGCCATCTAGCGTCCTCAACTGCAACTACATCAAGCTTTTCTCTACTCAAAACCTCTGTTAGCGTCAGCTGAGACACAGCATTTCTACACCTAATCTGGACCTGTTTACATAATTTCAAATTTTCTGCCAATTTGTTCTAAAAATCGATAAACTCTGAAAATTCAAAAAAGACTTAAAAACTATTTATTCAAGCGTTTTTGGTGTATTATCGGACATAGTTATAACTTGTTCAATATCTTCCAAATTAGTTTATCTATAATCTCGTTGAACCATTGAATTTACAGTAAGGATTGTATCAAGGCGGAAATTATTCAACCCGCAACACATCTACAATTTTGAAAACATGATTACTGGCGTAAGCTGTTGAACGGATCTACTAATATGCTTCATTTATAGTCTCATCTGAAGAATCATTATCAACATTTTCTACCAATTGGTTCTCGCAAAATGAGGAAAACGCCGGAACTAATCATATTTGGCGTATCCTTGAAAGTTTTCAAAATCCGTTCTTAGGAAACGTCCAACTGAACATGTCTGGCAAGAACGCATTCGGTTTAGTGGATTTTTAGTTCTGGTGGACTTATCGATGAATATCAGTTATCGATATATTTTATGAACAAAGCACTACCTATCAAAATCCCCATAAATCTCTCAAACTCGAGATAAATATCGATGTGATTACTATAATTATATCTATATATTGGGTGATGAATGATGCAATAGCTCTTTCCACTATATAAGTTCCCATTTTATGAATGAAAGTGGAAGTATTTCATCAGAAAACCATAAATAGGAGTTGCTGAACACTAATCTTGGTGAACTTCACTAGATTGAACTTTAAACTTACCCATGTTAGATAATTGAAAATTAAATGAAAAATGTCATAACATTTAATTAATAATTTAAAACAGGGTGTTTGACCATATGGTCACTAAACCAGGATTGTTATAAATAAAATTTATGTAGAAATTGACAAGATCTGTATTTTACATTATCATGGAACGTTTCTACAATATTAACTCTAGTTCAGTTAGATTATTGCATCCAATATTTATCATCCGCCTCATGTAGGAAGAGGAGTTTTCCTCCAAGAGAAGCCATGTCCTCTGTGAGTCGATTCCTTAAACTATTTAAAATCACTCCAGCTTCAGAGAATAATCTCTCTGATGGAACAGAGGTTGCCACAGCAGGTACGTACTTAAAGAAAACCTCAGATAGAACTGGATAAGTACACTTCATCGATTCCAAAACCACCGCGCTCAGTATCCATCTTCTCATTTGGTGAGTTCAAGTACATTGACAGCTCCTCAGGAATAGTTCTGTCACCGTCGTCACTGGAGTGTTTGTAGCATGTAATTTTACAGTAACGACATCTTTGCTCAATGCCATTTCTCAAGCTTTTCTATAATTGTTGCTACAACAACGTCACTTTTGTCAAGATATTGGAAGAATTTATCAAGAAATTTTCAATTTTCCAATCGATAAACTCTAGCCCAACATGCAAACAAGACTTAAAAACTATTTATTCAAGTTTTTGGTGTATTATTGTTGTTATAATTGTGTATTTCCAGTTTACTTCTCGCGATCAATATGTGAATTGCGGTTACTAGAACGAAAATTATTCAACACAAATCGAAGACGTCCATACCAGTCTCGGAGAAGCTGTTGCAGCGATCTACTAATTGCTTCAGTTATAGTCTTGTTTTTGGAGAATCATTATGATTTAGGTCTCGCAATAATTGTTGGGAACTATCATATTGATTCATTCAAATAATAAAATATAGGAAATCTATGCAGTCTGGCAAGTAGCAATCTGATCAATTTTCATAATTTTTGCTTAGTGGCATCAGTGAATGGCAGCCATGTTGCCAAAGGCTCTTCTGTTCTTGACCCAACTATAAGTACTCTCCTCTATTTATGAATAATGCCTCATCCATCCTGTCATCCATGGTTGGTGACTTCGTGAGGTCTGCTGTTCACGGCACTACTAGTTGACCGAACGTGAGTGAGGTCTAGATCTCTAGACGATGATTTTGCATTATGTTTGTTCCACATTTAGGGCCGGTTTCTCCAAACACGTTTAACTGAAATTTTAGTTTAAACTATCAGCTGTCAGTGTATGGTCACTTTTATTAACTTGTGTTTCAATTGAGCCAGCTGATGGTTTAATCCAAAATTCAGATTAACTTTTTTGGAGAAACCGGCCCTAAAACGCAGCAATAGATTCTAATGAAATTTGACAGGAATGTTCCTCTGGAAATTGCGCGTCAATGTACCTGTACTATATTTAAGGTTTCTTGAAATATAGCATTTTAAGGATTAAAAGTAGTTAACTCCATGCTAAAATATTACTATACATTTTATACTTCTGATCATAGGAAAATTCACACTATAGAATTATTCATGCTGAACCAGCTGTCGAGTTTATTATTAATTGCATTCAATGGCGCATGCAATTAATGAAACTTGAGACTCAACGTAACTAAGTATTCCCTTCATGAATAATGCCCCATCCATGTCTACTGTGCACTTGCTTCGTGAGGTCTACTGTTCACAGAACTACTAGTTGATGAAAAATCAAATACCCTTTTTAAAACACTTTAGAAGTATTATTCTACAGTCATGTTTCAGGACTCAGCCTGTAATACTTCTAAAGTTTTTTAAAAGGGTATTTCATTTAATTTAATTTATCAATTATTTTAAATAGCCCTAAGTTCAATTTTAATAATTAGAGTTGATTATGTGAACTGGGTTGTTATCTTGTTTGTGCAATCCAACAGCTGATGTATTACAACAACATGTTGAAAAATGAAATGAAAATCAAATACCCTTATAAAACTTTAAAGTATCATACAGTATCACATATAATATGTATATATTACGTAAGCTGTAATATGATACAACTTAAGATGTATGTATCAAAGTGTTCATAGCTTGTACAGTGTAATAGCTTGTAGCTCTCACCGCCACCTAGCGTCTTCATCTGCAACTACATTAAGCTTTTCCCTACTCAAAATTTCAATAACAGCACATTACTTTTGTCTATAATCGGAAAATTTATCAAGAAGTTTTCAATTTTCCAATCGATTAACATTAGTAGATATGCAAAGAGCACTTCAAATCAATTTTCTTCTAGTTTTTGTATATTTCCTTGTAATAATTGTATATTTGAAATTAACTTCTCACAAAACTATGTGAATTCGTTTGTTCCAATTCCAAACATTTTTGACACTATCACTGGTTAGTGACATGTTGAACTTTTCATGATTTTTTTGGAGGATCATAATGACTTAGGTCTCGCAATAAATATATTATTGGTCAACGGGAACTATCATTGTGATTCATAAATTATTGGGAATTTAGAATCAAATAGACATTATAGCCTAATTAATTAGAGTTGGACATGTAAAATGAACTGAGACGTTATTGTATATTTACAATAACTGAAAAATAAATAAAAATCAAACACCCTTTTTTGGGTGGATACAATAGTGGAACTATTTTTATCCACATTGAGAATGGGCTTAGCTCCCGAAACATGTATGTGTTTTTTATAATTTTAAAGTTTTCAAAAAAAGGGTGTTTGATTTCTATTTATTTTTCAATTATTTTAAACAGCCCTAAGTTTTAAAGTTCTTTACAATAACTGATACGTTATTTTATAGTATGTCCAAGCCAAGGAGGTTCATGGAGATGACATATAATATTATTATCCTATTCAACCCATTATAAATCTTTGTCTCCACTTTTTCATCACTTTAGTCAGCTGGGGGTCACTCCCATAGAGAAGTCTTTAAGTGGAGTTGGCCACTGATGTTTTGGGTATATTGGAAATGATTCTAAAGTAGAGGCAGACGATCACAGCGCAACGAGTGGTGATCTATGTGAGTTAGCGTTATTGCTTTTGCTGGATGTAAATTCTAACACTTACTTAAATCACACCCATAAAAAAGGTAAATTACATTTTGATTCTAACAATTATTTTGTGATTATTTAATTAATGAATTGAATTTAGACCGCAAATATAAAATTCAATACCTCATAATGCCAATCTTATTTGGAATTTACAAAAATGGTGTTGTTTTACTTTTGGAATATAGGATAGTATGGAGCTTGATTGAATAAAGAGAGGAGTGGGGGTGGTCAACGTGAAAGGGAACATGGCTTGCCCCCCCCCCCCTGGAAAAAATCCTGCGTACGCCCTTGATATTAATTTTAAGTATAGTTGGACATGTGAACTGAGTCGTTATTGTATGTTCCTTGTGAGTTCCAACAGCTGCTGATATGTTATCTCAATGTAGCATTACTTTACTACATTACTTTACTACATTACAATGTAGCATCCTTCAATATTACTATATACATTTATACTTCTGAACATAGAAACACACACACTATAGAATATTATTCATGCTTAACCAGCTGTCGAGTTTATTATTAATTGCATGCAATGACGCAACTCAACAGTATTCCCTTCATGAATAATGCCACATTCATGGGTGACTTCGTGAGGTCTACTGTTCACAGAACTACTAGTAATTCCTGAACAAATATTGACCAAGCTGGAGTCATTTTTATATCTTGCCAGAATGTATTCTTGTCTTTTAGGCGTGGTGCACAACACTGCACATTCCTTCTGTGCTGTATTAATATTTCTATTTCCGTACACAATATCTTAATAGTAGTTTATGCAACGGTTGTATAATGGGAGCCTTTATAGCAAGAGGTGAGATGTAAGTTAGAGCCATGAGCGAAGCGAGTGCTCTAAATATCTCACGAATGCTATAAAGGCCTAATACAACCGTTGCATACACTATTTTATCTACAATCACCAGTGTAGTTATAAGTATCAGACCAGTATCAAGCTATAGACCACCAGTATCAAGCTATCTGTAAGTGTATGCTATTATAAAAATCAACATACCGTCGTTTATTTAACTTCTTTTGTCTTCATCCTACTTGAACTGTTATGATAATCAACTTATTACTTGTTAAATATGTTAAAAATAACATATCAGTCAGAACCACAAAACGCATTCAACAAGCAACAAAATAGTGAGTGTTGTTGTAAAAGTGAAAGTTATTAACATATTCACCAACAAAGTTATAAGTATATTTAACTAATTAAACTTTGGAATATTTAAATTAGTTAAATATTGAAATACATAAATTAAAATATTGACAAAAAAATACTGGTAGGCTACTCAATCCCAGTCGCAGTTTTGATTTTGAGGTTAGTTGAACACTGTTTACTTTTTATCACCTGATTTCAAAACGAAACAAGGAATGTATCATAAAGTGGAATTAGGACTGTATTGTAAAGTTCCTCCTGTATCGAAAAACGTTCATTACGACACGGTTTTGAGATTCCGTTTTGAAATGATAGTCATTTCGATTTCAATTGTAAAACTGAAATAGGAATTTTTCAATACGCCCATTGATAAAAATTATTATTAATGCTAAAAGCAGAAAAGATCAGCTGTCGGAGTGCATAAGAAACAAATGAAATCACGTTTAGTACATTAATACAAGTATCTAGCTATGACAATAGTAATAATAATTAATTGAGTCCAAATGATAGTTCCCGATGGACCTAACTTATTTGATTCTTACAAAAAAATCTAAATCAATGACCAAATAAGGCACAATAATTGAAATGCAGATAACAAATGAGAAATGATAATAATTAATGGTAATAATAATTCATTGAGTTAATGAATCAAAATGATAGTTCCTGGTGGACCTAAATCATTTGATTCTTCCAAAAAATGCTTAAATTAGTGACAAATATTTGGGTATCATTAAGATAAATTACTAAGCTATTAAGTAATTTGTATCATTGAAATCTATAGAACAGCCCCATATAGGAAGAAGTAAACTATAAATGTTCAATTATTACAAAGAAAATAGACAAAAACTCAAGAAAAATGGATTCCAATGATAGTTTGCTAGATCACTAATGTTAATCTATGGAAAATTAAAGGATTTCGAGCTAATTTCTCCAAATATGGATTAAAATGATGCAACGTTATCGAGATTTCAAGTAGGGAAAAGCTTAATGTAGTTGCAGTTTTTGACGCTAGATGGGGCTGAGTGCTACATGCTATGAACACTGATATAGTCCGGCCAAGCAAAGAAGAGCCTCTGGCAAGATGGGAAAATGGCCCCAGCTCGGTCAATATTGGTTCAAAAATTATTGATTTGATCTCAATTGCAGGAAACATTGTGATCTACAATTTGAGACCAAATCAATAATTTTTGAGCCGATATTGACCGAGCTGGGCTGGGGTCATTTTCCCATCTTGCCAGAGGCTCCGCTTTGCTTGGTCGGACTATACAAAAAGCTTACGTTTTGATACTGTATCACATTCTGTTGTGATATTGTATAACATTCTGTTGTGATACTGTACCACATTCTGTTGTTATACTGTTTCACATTCTCTGTGAAACTTTGTCACATGCTGGTGGGTGGTGGGTGGATAGCATGTAGGGTGGATATTGTCTTATCGGACAAAGAAGACATTCTGGCAAGATGGGAAAATGACTCCAGATCAATCAATATCGGTTCAAGAATTATGAATTTGGCATAAAATTGTAGAAAACATTCCGCGCTACAATTTGAAATCAAATGTAGATCTTTTGAACTGGAAATTGATTAAGCTGGAGTCATTTCCCCATCTTGCCAGAATGTCTTCTCTGCTTGGAGAGACTATATCATTTAAACTATATATAATACAAAAACAAACCACTGTTTTTTATTTTAAATAATTAATAAAGTAGGTACCCTTTTTTAATTATTTTTCCAATGTATTACATGTTTCAACTATTTATAGCCATTTTCAAATGCAGAATGCATTACATGTTTCAACTAATTATAGCCATTTCAAATAATACAACATGTAATGAATTAGAAAAGGGTACCTACTTTGATCATTATTTAAAATAAAAAAACAGTGATAAAAGTAGCCCTGAAATTAAGGAAACAAAAACGAACTACTTTTTCAAATATCAATACTTTATTTACAATGTAAACATATTCCAATAACTGTATAAAATATCACTAACAATATACAATAATTACAATACTTGGCGATCATTTTTAGTTTGATACAACCTCTAATAACAGTAATAATGATTCCATTTACAACTGTATAGCCCTATTCTGTTATAATAACTTCACTACATGAAAAATTTATAGGTCCCCTATTACTGGAAAAAAAATCTTGTAGCTTTCAAAGGTGTGGAGACCCTCACTGGTTGGTTCCACCTCGCAAATGTGTACTTGGCCAAATACTGGTCACCCATCCAAGAGCAGTCCACAGGAAAGAAGCAAGCATACACAGAATACTCAAGAGCGCCCTAGTATATCGCCTGTCCAAGCAAAGAAGACATTCTGGCAAGATGGGAGAATAACTTCAGCTTGATCAATATTTGTTCAAGAATTATAAATGTGGTCTTAATAGTAGATCAAATTGTTTCCTACAATTTGAGATGAAATTTATAATTATTTTTGAAACAATATTGGGCGAGCTTGAGTCATTTTCCCATCTTGCCAGAGGGTCTTCTTTGCTTGAACAGACTATACTTGAAGATGAAGATATTCATTGAATCATATATGCTCACTTCCATTAATTCCAATGTGTTTTATCACTACAGCTGATTCATAATATCAACTTTAATAACATCTCCATTTTCATTTTTATTCTTCTTTTAACACACTGTGAATGCATTTTACAATAGGTATTGATCTTTCAAGAGATTATTTAAATTGATCATATTGTGAGACACTGGCGGCTCGTACCCACGCAAACGGTGAAGTGCCCGTATCTTTTACTGTACAGCACTTCACCTGTTTGGTGTAGGGCTCTATGAATCTTTATAATGTAGTTCCTTAGTTTGGTGGGTACGAGCCGCCAGTGTTGTGGGATTAATAATAGTTTTTTTTTATGATTTTCCCCAGTTAAAATCAAGTATTTCATAGAATATTTCTCAAAATATTTCTAAAAATTTAGAATTTCGTGACATCAGTTGTCGGTCGCTTGGGAACTTTTGGAGGTTTCCTTTCGGCAGCTGAAATCCTATCCTTGATTCCTTCAACACTATTGGGTATACTGTATGTTATGTAGATTATCATACCTGAAATTCAAAAATATTATATTATTGAAAAATACAAAATTGTCTATATCACTGAAAGTTTTTATTTGGTACATACAATTGTTTCGATGTGTTTACATCATCAGAGTACACTGATGTGATGTAAACACATCGAAACAATTGTATGTACCAAATAAAAACTTTCAGTGATATAGACAATTTTGTGTTTTTCAATCATGTTCAAGTATCACAACATCTCACCTGACACTGTGTCTTCAAATATTATATTAGTTTATTAAATTCTGAATGATTTTCAACTGTTTCTAATGCCACGTTCAAGACGGAATATTAATAACATTTGTTTATAACTTTTATATAATAATAAGTCTATATAATAATACGTTATTCGCAAAAGTTATTAACAAATGCTATTAACATTTCGATGTAAACGTGGCACTGGCGGCTTGTGCCCATGAAACAGATGAAGTGCTGTACAGTAAAAGATAAGGGCACTTCACCTGTTTCGTGGGCACCAGCCGCCAGTGAAACGTGGCATTAATTGTACAGGGCTACAACTACATTAGAATGCATGAATATAGTCCAGTAATGCCCGGTTTTTCCAAGCACACTTAAATTTGAGGGACCCTCAAGTTTACTACAATTTCCTATGACTTATCATAGAAAATGTCAGCTGTTCATCAAAATTTGAGGGTCCCCTTTGAGTGTGCTTGAAAAAACCCGGCATCAGACTTGATGCAAAGCTGCAAATCAGCTGATTATAGATCAAAATTATTCATACCAAATTTTTTCATTCAAGTATCCATACATATAGTCTGTCCAAGCAAAGAAGACCCTCTGGCAAGATGACAAAATGACTCCAGCTCAATCAATATTTGTTGAAGAGTTATAAATGTGTTGATCAAATTGTTTCCTACAATTTCAGATCAAATTGATAAGTTTTGAACAAAAAATTGACCGAGCTGGAGTCATTTTCCCATCTTACCAGAGGGTCTTCTTTGCTTGAACAGACTATACTAACTATCATGAAATTCACATAAAGATGTGAAACGTTAGGTTGAACTAACTTTGCTAACCAACAGCTGATGTTGTCAATAATATATAAAAGTTGTAATTTAGCTATGCCTATAGATGATGTTATTGAAATCAAAAGAGACAATAGATGCTTTTTCACATCAGCTGTTCTCAGGTTACATTATTTACAAGAGATAGACAAACCCGTATAACGTTTTGGAGTTAGCTGTAGGCTTCTTAACATTTTGTAGCCTATTTTCTCCGATTAGGTATCATTTTTTTGTTCATGAATTAATTATATATACAAAGATACAAATTGTAAATTAATTATAAATAGATAGGGTATATGAACTCACCAATGAAAAGCCAAACCCCGAATCGTATCCAAGTATGAAGATCTAGTTTCAACATAAGATAGGAGTTCATGAATATACTCAAAGCTGGTATGAGGGGGACTGCAGGTACCTGAAAAATATCAACAATAATTGAAATACTTTTATCAATAAACAAAATATATTCAGTGAACAATTCATTTATCCATCGACTAGTAGATAAATGATACGTAGATATTGATGAATTGTTGCAGACCAAACCTTTCACCAAAACTATCGGACAAAAGGTATAGTCTGTCCAAGCAAAGAAGACCCTCTGGCAAGATGAGAAAATGACTCCAGCTCGGTCAATATATTGGTTAAAAAGTTATTAATTTGGTTTCAAACGTAGCAAACATTCTGATCTACAATTTGAGGCCGAATCAATATTCTTTGAACCAACATTGATCGAGCTGGAGTAATTTTCCCATCTTGCCAGAGGGTCTTCTTTGCTTGGATATTAAGTGTTGTTTCTTATTCTATTTCTATTTTACCTCAATATTCTCAATTCAATAACTTATATAGAATTCTGTCGTTCCTTATTGTATTTCTATTTCAACTCAGTATTTGTAATCCAATGTATAAAATTTTGTATCTTCTATATTCTATTTTAATATTTTTATTATTTATTTTTTTAAATTATTTTTTCTCATTATATTTTTATATTTAACTCAATATTTTTAATTCAATGCACAAAATGCTGTACCGTATCTTATTCTATCTCTGGTTTATTTCAATATTTTCAATTCAATGTATAGAATTCTGTTCCTTATTGAATTCGTATCTCAATTTAATAACTGTTAACCAATGAAAAAACTCTTTATCTTATATTCTACATAGATTTCAATTCAATATTTTAAATTCAATACTAATATGAATGTTTGTTTGTTTGTTTATGAGGGTGAAGCCCACATAAGCTCATAGGCTTGTGCGCGGGTAATGAAATGGATGATAGATGACGACTACTTTTTAGGTAGTCGGGACCGACGGCTTATCGTCTCCTCCGAAAGACGGGTTCTTCATACTAGAATGCTAGTCCTTTATACTATTATATTCCAATTTCAACTCAATATTCACAATTATGTATAAATATAATGTTTTTATAAATATAATCATATTATAAATATAATGTTTTCAATGCTCTTTCTCATTTTATTTCCATTCTAACTCTTACCTTAAACGTTAATGGAGTGTTATTCTGAGGCTGCCTGTGTAGGATATACAGTGTGACCAAAGAAGCCAATGTCATAATTATAACAGCCATTAAAGCCCAAGCTTCGCCCGCTGCTAGAGCTTCCTCGAAATAAATCAGACACAAACATGTTCCGGCGATAAAAATTACTGAAAAACAAAGGAAAAAACAATATAAAATCCATGTTTTTTGAAAAGATGACGCCAAAATATGAATGAATTATTTGAGAAAAATAGCTATTGTAGTGTTAAATGTAAATCTATATTATCATTGTTTAATATCAATCAAACCAGTGATTGGAGTTTGACCTTTAGATAGAAATAAACAGTCACTGACTAATCGGCATTTGCTTGAAGCTTGTTGTTCTTATTTCATATAATCTACTCAACATTACAGCTATAATTGACATGAAATCTATATTTTTTCAGAATGGTATGTGTTCAATCAAACCAGTCTGGACTGAAATTCTTAAATATGGACCCAACATAACTCTCTCAAAAAACAGAATGACGTCATACCATTCATACAATGTTGAAACATTACTGTGGATGGTGTTTTCATAGAGTTGTTTCTATAAATTTACCATATTTTACCCTCCACCCTCCAGGCTCTACCCAGTTAATTTTAATTTTTATTTATTTTTTGAAGCAGTGCGGCCTCAGCCTTAGGACCTGAAGGACCCAAAACTCTCTGCACAAAAAATTAAAAATTCAATTGGTTTTTTATACAAAGTTGAAACATTAATGATTTGATCGGTTTTTAAAGAGTTGTTTCATAAATTTCATATTTTATAAAGTAGGATCTAAGACCAACGAATACTATTAAGAGTAACTACTATAGTCTGTCAAAAGAAGACCCTCTGGCAAGATGGGAAAATGGACTCCAGCTTGGTCAATATTTCCTTCAAGAATTATAAATGTGGTCTTAATAGTAGATCAAATTGTTTCCTACAATTTGAGATCAACTTGATTATTTTTGAAGCAATGTTGACCGAGCTTGAGTCATTCTCCCATCTTGCCAGAGGGTCTTCTTTGCTTGTACAGAATATACACTAACAGAAATATTGTGGGTCTACTATTGTTTTTACACTTTGTCAATAATTCATTGTACCATACAATTAAATTGTACCTAAATTGGTATTGTATTGGTAATGTATTGTATCAAATTGTAGGCCTATACAGGGTGTTTCAGGAGGAATGTGCAATACTTCTCAGGCTGATTCCTTACACCAAGTAGACAAAAATGTTCCATGGGACCAACCCCCAAAAACGCTTCGTTACCGAGATAACAATGGCGGAGAATTGAGATTTTTCAAAATATATTAATTTTTCTAATTTTTTAGAGACTCTAGTGAGGTTTTAAAATAATCAATTCCAATGTAAAATTAGCTGAGGAATTCAATGAAACCAGTTCCAAGTTTGTAACTTTAACGGTTATTGAGATAATTGAAAAAATATGCTAAAAAACGCCATTTTTCAACAATAAGGGTTATAACTGGATAAGGAATCATCAAATTGTATTTTTTATTAATGGAAGTTGAAGAGAGTCGGATTCTGAAGAAAAAGTTAAATGGCGGCGATTGTGTAAATCTTACCCAAATCTCAGAAATGGCAATCAAAAATCGCAAAATTGACAAAAGTGATGAATTTGTGTTTAGTAGCCATTTTGCGATTTTTGATCGCTATTTCTGAGATTTGGGTAAGATTTACACAATCGCCACCATTTAACTTTTTCTTCAGAATCCGTCTCTCTTCAACTTCCATTAATAAAAAATCTAATTTTATAATTCCTTACCCAGTTATAACCCTTATTGTTGAAAAAATGGCGTTTTTCAGCATATTTTTCCAATTATCTCAATAACCGTTAAAGTTACAAACTTGGAACTGGTTTCATTGAATTCCTCAGCTAATTTTACATAGGAATTGATTATTTTAGAACCTCAATAAAGCCTCTAAAAAATTAGAAAAATTAATATATTTTGAAAATATCAATTTTCCGCCATTGTTATCTCAGTAACAAAGCGTTTTGGGGGTATGGTCCCATGGAACTTTTTTGTCTACTTGGTGTAAGGAATCAGCCTGAGAAGTATTGCACATTCCTCCTGAAACACCCTGTAGAACTGTACTGTATATTTTGGGGAATAAATGTATCTAGATTTGATCCATAGAAGTTATTCGGGATGTATTTAAGTTACCCATGAGGATTGACTTAAACAGAAAATAATTTCTACTCTTCTAATAATTTATTCTGAAGTACTTACTTAGTACAGTAATAGCCCAGGCAGAAACCAGCTCAGTCGTGGAGTTGGGGTACTTCATCATAGTAAGATTGAACAACTGGTTAATATTTCCCATAGTAGTTGCTTTCTGCTTATGTCCATTCATACCATTCTGAATTTCCATTATCGGACGCTCATACATTACAGGGTTGGGATCTCGGTACCTGAAAATAATATATATAATATTATTATTCTCGTATTATAAAATATATTAATTTGTTTATTTTAAAAAATACATTTATTCAATTTTTATTATTGGATGTTCCTAAATTACAGGGTTGTGATCACGATATAACTTACCTAAAAATTGAAAACACAGTGTCAGATGAGATGTTGTGATATAATATTGGAATATGTGTATTATTATTGATAAATAAAATGAAAAATCAAATACCCTTTTTTGAAAAACTTTGGAAGTATTATTTTACAGACATGTTTCGAGACTCAGCCCGGAATCAATGTGAATAAAATAATATTTTTAAAAATGGTATTTGAGTTTTCATTTTATTTATCAATAATTTTAAAAAGCCCTAAGTTTAAAGTTCAATTTACAAATATGTTTATATGTGAGCACAATATTGTGCTCTTCTATCATACCTAAAGATATATAGAATATTATTATTTTTGTAATATTAATTTGTCTATTTTGTCAAAAGATTATTTATTGTTATAGTCCAAGCCAAGAAGACAGTCTGGTAAGATGGGAAAATTACTGCAGCTCGGTCAATATTGATTCCAAAATTGTAAAGTAGGTATAGAATCGTAGGAATGATTCTGCTCAACAATTTGTAGATTAGAATGTTCCCTACCATTTGATACCAAATTGATAATTGTTGAACCAATATTGACAGAACTGGAGTCATTTCCCCATCTTGCCAGAATGTCTTCTTTGTTTAAATAAGTGAAAACAAAGGTTTTCAGATCCATCCACAAAGTTTATTTAAAATACCATATGTAAGTTTCAATGCTCAGGGCATCTGACAACCTTTGGTTACCTAAATTATGGACAATTTCCACAAATCTCTGATAAAAGTGCAAATTTTATGTCTTCTTTGCTTGGACAGACTGTAATGGGAACATAGCTAATAAATAGGGATCCCATTTCAAATAATACTAGAAGTGAAGAGACATTTTTAAATTCAAAAATATTTATTCTCAATTTCCTTCCTCTGGGAAAACGTTCAACAAATTATCAAATCTTTATGTTGAATCTATAATCGAAACTTGTATAATCGAAACTTGCACAGAAGTGCTTATGCTTGTTGGAATTATCCTCATAAAAGAATGATTTAACAAGAGTTAATTCATTTACTATAACTAATAGTGTGATTAAATTCAAATATATAGCTACTTCATCAAAGTGGAATGGGAATAACACTTCTCAAAGACTGGACAAAGAATTAAATTTCCTTGGTTTAGAACTACCAATTTGACAAGTATCCAGTACCTTAAGGCCGCAACAAGCCTCATTGGAATTGGAATGCATTAGAAACCATTTCTGATTAGTTCAACAGAAATTAACATATCATATAAATAGAGAAAAATTAAACTATGAATGTAGAATACAAGCTTATCATAATATGGAAGATAAATAGGTGATGCAATTGATAATTAATGAATTAAAAATATCAACATAATAATTTTGCAAGATTCCATTCAATTTTTCATAATTTTTTCAACAGAAATTATTACCATTTAAAAGTGAATGAATTCAAACTTGTGATTGTGTTGAGAGTGTTATCTATATTTTCAAATAAAATGAATATAGTCTTTCACAGACGGTGACGAAAAATGAAATCTGGTTAAATGGAATAAATATTCTGAAATTATTGTTCTTGAGGAAATAAAAATATCGACTGGAATAAAAATTTTACTAATAGGTAATTTAAGTCAAATTTGAATTAATTCAGAATAAATGTGTAAAAAAGTTTTAATAGGAACTTACCTGAGGACCAGTACGCAAATCGCCACAATAGTATATGCCAATAATGTTCCTATAGACATCATGTCAATCAGCTGATCCAAATTAAAGATGGCTGCCATAGTACCTGCGAAAAGTCAAACGTTTTCATACCTATTTGGAAGAATTTTTGAAAATAATATATCATGATTAGATAAGAAAGGCCACTACACTTTTTTAAATAAGAAACAGATTAAGTCTACAAGATTTGATACATGATATAAGTTACTTAACTAATACTTAAGTTACGCAGTGAGTATCAGTAAGTATGTAAGTAAGTATTAACTTTACTACAAATTATTTTTATAGCTGGTACCAAAAGGTTTCGTCTGTCTCTTGTACGTGATGTAACCTACTAACAGCTGATTTGAAGCATCTATTTTATTTTTTGATTTCAAACACATCATCGCTAGTCATATACGGTAGCTGAATGACAACTCTAATTGACAACATCAGCTGTTGGAGCACACAGGGAGCACACAAAACCGTCCAACGTTTTGACATCATGCAGCTATACTCAACAGCCTACATAAGACATAGGTGAAGTGCTGTACAATAAAAGATACGGGCACTTCACCTGTTTCAAGGTTAAGAGCCGCCAGTGGTCTAATAAGCGTTCTAATAACAATATAAGAATATCCAAATTCGATTATATACATTCATGTAAAAATGATATTTCAAAAATATTATTTCTTCTGGACTATCAAAATTCTTGATTGAAGTGCTGCAAAAATGTACAACTAGTTTTGAACTATTTATATGAATCAAAATTTGGTATAAAGACGTTTTGGACAATAGTTTGTGTTTTCAACCAATTAGTTTACTAATTTCTGTAAAATAAATGAATAAAAAAAGAATATTATTTTTAAAGATATTATTTGATAATACAGTAATATTTTATAGATATTATCTTGAAAATTAATTCTTGCTTATAGATATTATCTCAAAAATAATCCATTCTTGCTTATAGATATTATCTCAAAAATGATCCATTCTTGCTTATAGATATTATCTCAAAATGATCCATTCTTGCTTATAGATATTATCTCAAAAATGATCCATTCTTGCTTATAGATATTATCTCAAAAATGATCCATTCTTGCTTATAGATATTATCTCAAAAATGGTCCATTCTTGCTTATAGATATTATCTCAAAAATGGTCCATTCTTGCTTATAGATATTATCTCAAAAATAATCCATTCTTGCTTATAGATATTATCTTAAAAATGGTCCATTCTTGCTTATAGATATTATCTCAAAATGATCCATTCTTGCTTATAGATATTATCTCAAAAATGATCCATTCTTGCTTATAGATATTATCTTGCTTATAGATATTATCTAAAATGATCCATTCTTGCTTATAGATATTATCTCAAAATGATCCATTCTTGCTTATAGATATTATCTCTTCTTGCTTATAGATATTATCTCAAAAATGATCCATTCTTGCTTATAGATATTATCTCAAAAATGATCCATTCTTGCTTATAGATATTATCTCAAAAATGATCCATTCTTGCTTATAGATATTATCTTAAAAATGATCCATTCTTGCTTATAGATATTATCTCAAAAATGATCCATTCTTGCTTATAGATATTATCTTAAAATCCATTCTTGCTTATAGATATTATCTCAAAAATGATCCATTCTTGCTTATAGATATTATCTTAAAAATGGTCCATTCTTGCTTATAGATATTATCTCAAAAATGATCCATTCTTGCTTATAGATATTATCTCAAATTTGATCTATTCTTGCTTATTATTACCTGCAAAAACTCCTGAAAGTAGTGTGGCCAAAACTGGAGTTTTAGTAACAGGATGGATTCTGGACATAAACTCATAAAGTAGACCGTCATGGGACATGGCGTATAAAACTCGAGGCAGCGGAAACATAGCACCAAGCATACTGAAACAAATAAAAATTATAAAAAGTGTATTCATTTAAAAATTACAAAAAATATAATTACTGTTAATAATTATGATTAGGCTAATGTTTCAAAAAACAATAAGAGAAACAAGAGAATGAATACAAGTTTCAAATGTCGAAATAAACTTCCATTTTCAATATGTTTTAAATACCTACACTTTCATGTGTTTTTATCATGGCTTAGAATTTTCTAGTTTATTCAATATTTCATGAGAAATTATGTGAAAAATTTGGTGAATCAATCAATTTGGAGCATCCTATTGCTCTAAATTCAAAATTTTTATAATACGGTATTTCTCCTCGACTATAAATTCTTTTGAAAGTGAAGCAAAATAAATATAACCTATTTTCGAACTTATAATTTATCAAAATCTGGTATAAAGACGTTTTGGACGTTAGTCTGTGTTTTTAGCCAATACGTTTATTATTTTCTAAATGATAATAAATAAATATCAACTACGGTATCTCAAAAATTTAAAGGAGCAGTCATTTTGGAATTTGTCTATGATTCAATCCTATTCTTGTACTATTGTAATCTCATGAAAAAATGACAAATAAAATACAGCATAAGCCTACTTAGGGACTTAAATTCAAAAATGGAATAATTCTTAAAAATACTCCTAAAAACTCCTAAAATACTGGAAGGTATACGCCTACAGGAGGTTCAAATTAATTTCAACAATCAATATATTACCTATGTAAGTTACTTTCTTCTTTTGTCTTCAAATCAATATACTCATTTCTTCCCAAAGAAAATACAGTATTGTTTATAAAAAGTTGTGGAAAAAGTACCTAGGCTACTACAAGTAGCTTAAATGAATTGGAAAGGTACTCTATTTATTCGTATAGTCCAAGCAAAGTTTAATTATTCATAGTCTGTCAAAGCAAAAAAGATATTCTGGCAAGACGGAAAAATGACTCCAGTTCGGTCAATATTGGTTCGAAAATTATTAATTTAGTCTCAAATTGTAGGTAAAATTTTGTTCTACAAGATGAGATCAGATTGACAGGATTTTTTTAAGTAATATTGATCGAGCTGGAGTCATTTTTCCATCTTGCCAGAATGTCTTCTTTGCTTGGACAGACTGTAACGTGTATATCTCATTCCAACATACTTGATAATTTTCTTCAACATACCTTGTACATAGCGCAAATATGGCTCCAATATTGACCGCTACTTTGACAGCAGGTAGTCCAACTTCCCCAAAAACAAATGGTAGGGGAGCATCAGGATCCTGGAATTTGTAAATATTTCATAATTTATAATAAAAAGTATTGAAAATGAAAAGACACACAGATGTAATCAATGAGAATGGGCTTAAACCCGAAACATGTCTGTAATAATAATGCAGACTTCTTTAAAAAAAGGGTATTTGATTTTTCATTTTATTTATCAATCAATATGTATATATAATCTGTCCAAGCGAAGAAGACCCTCTTGCAAGATGAAAAAATGACTCCAGCTCGATCAATATTGGTTCAAAAATGATCGATTTGGTATCAAACTGTAGATCAGAATGTTTCCTACAATTTGAGACTAAATTAATAATTTTTGAACCAATATGGACCGAGCTGGAGCCATTTTCTCATCTTGCCAGAGGGTCTTCTTTGCTTGGACATACTATATACCTATATAGTAAGGATATTATTTATGTTTTTCTATTTACCGCACTCAACAATAAACTAAATTTGTTTAAAAAAAAAGTTAAAAATAAGTGAATGAGTGCCAGGTTTTCCCAAGCACACTCGAACTTAAGGGACCTCAAATTAATTATTTATTAATTCATAAAAATTATCAACTTTATTCCATAAAATACAAGTAACTCACAAAATTATTATTAATATTTTTTTTTTGCTGCCGATGATGCCCACATAAGTATTTAAATTTACTTGCGCGTGGGTAATGGAATGTGCGAGGGTGATTTATGAGGTGCATAAACGACCATGCCTCTGGTGGGATTCGAACCCAAGACCGGGTAGCGCTAGCGGACTGAAGGAACATTGTAATGCTCCAGACCATTCGGCCAACCCGGCCGGCAATAGCAAAATAACAGAAGAAAAACAATCATATGATACCTTATGAATTAATATAAATGATTCACAAATGTTGGAATATACTTGAAATGTTGAATTATATATTATATATAATATATAATTTATAAATAAATAATAAGAACATCAAGTTACAACATACCGGTAAGTTATACTAAATGGAAGCATCAACAGGACACTGGCGGCTCGTGCCCTCGAAACAGGTGAAGTGCCCGTATCTTTTACTGCACAGCACTTCACCTGTTTCGTGGGCACGAACCGCCAGTGCAACAGGATTACTCCCAAAACTGCCCCTTTACCAATATTCTTCATAATAAGTTCAAATAAGTCTATTTAGGTTTTGCCACTTTAGTAGTCCATTTCATTTGAATTTAACAAATTTTCGTTATATTATTAAGATAGAATAGCTGTCATTTCCTATGCTGAGTACAGAAAATGTAAACTGTTGAATAATGGAAACTTGAGAGTCCCTAAAATTTGAGTTTGCTTGGAAAACCGGGTATTAAACATATTCCCATGGATTCCATAAAGTAGTATCAAATATTTGAACATTTGAGGCTGAGTTTTTTCATAAATAAATTCCATTCAATCGTTTTGTTAATGATTTAATAGAGCAGAACTAAGGTAATACATACCTGTAGGTAATAAGGATACATCATTGTGATAACAGTGGCAATCCCAAAATATGATAAGAAAATAATTATCAATGATAAAATGATTGATAACGGTATGTTCCGTTGTGGGTTCTTTGCTTCCTCACCTATGAAAATTGAAATAATAAAATATAATTCTGGAAACATAGCTTTAGAATTCTAACTTCTATTCATAATTTTAAGACTATGTATAGAATTGTATCATCTCAATTTTGTAAAGCAACATAATTAGATTTTACAGAATTGAGATGATACAGTTAGTAGGCTAGATAGCCTACATTATGAATAATGTTGATCAAAATGTTTGTAAAATATTAACCATATAACCTGTAATATAACCTGTTTGTAAATTATTTGACTGAATTCTTTTTTTATGTAAATTTGAATAATGACGTTGATTAATTGACGCATTGTTACAAATGTTTTATGTCAATAATTGAATTTCTATTCCTATTTCTATTTCTATTTCTATTTCTATTTCTATTTCCATTTCTATTTCTATTTCTATTTCTATCATATTATAAAATAATAATAATATTCGCTAAGTTTTCAGGTCGCTCCTGATCAACTTCAGGGCCTCTGACATGACTTAACGACTGTTTTTAGTCAGCCGGGACCGACGGCTTAACGTGTCCATCCAAAACACAATAATAAAAACACAATTGAACATGAATCGCATAAGTTGGCAAATTGCATACAACATATTGAAAACCTACATTTTAAAGGAAATTAAGATGAGTCCGAATTATTTATTTACTTATTTATTCATAGATACAAACAAACAATCATAATAATTATATGATATATGGAAAGAGAAAACAGGCACAGGCCCTTCACTATCTTGATCCCAATTTTGAAAAAAAATTCAGCTCAGAAAAGGTTATGTTCATTGAAATCTTCTTAGTACAGATATTTTTGATGCAAAAAAAACTGTCAGAAAATTTTGAATTTAGATGGTTGACACGAGAAATATGAGAATTATTATTATATTATATAATAAAATATATAATTATGATTATATGTGGAATAAAAGTTTAGAAGTTTTTAAGGTGATGAGTAGCAGTTATACATAAGATATTGTTAAACCACAGATTTAAAAAAATAGAGATACCCCGGTTCGATTTTTACACCATCATCAATTTGAGAAATTGCTATTTTTCTCAATCTCTAATAAATCTGTGTTTGTTAGACAGTATCTTATCTACTCATTCTTCTCAATCTCTAATAAATCTGTGTTTGTTAGACAATATCTTATCTACTCATATAATTATACATCAATCTGAGGGATTGCTATTTTTTTCAATCTCTAATAAATCTGTGGTGTTAGACAATATCTTATCTATTCATATAATTATACATCAATCTGAGGGATTGCTATTTTTTCAATCTCTAATAAATCTGTGTTGTTGGACAGTATCTTATCTACTCATTCTTCTCAATCTCTAATAAATCTGTGTTTGTTAGACAATATCTTATCTACTCATATAATTATACATCAATCTGAGGGATTGCTATTTTTTTCAATCTCTAATAAATCTGTGGTGTTAGACAATATCTTATCTATTCATATAATTATACATCAATCTGAGGGATTGCTATTTTTTCAATCTCTAATAAATCTGTGTTGTTGGACAATATCTTATCTACTCATATAATTATAGTTCGACAGAAAAATGTGAATATATTTCAATTTATTTTTATATTTTGAAACTTTTCAATCTCTCACCAGTAGTAGCGACACAGTCAAATCCCACAAAACCGTAGAAACATTTGGCAGCTCCCGCCATAATTCCCGGTATACCGAAAGGCATGAACCCGCCCTCTCCCCCTTTCACATTGGGAGGGATATTTTCCTTCTTTATCGTCCAGTTTTTCACGTCAGCTGGAAAGGAACAAGGAGAAAAAATGGATTAGAAAAATCTATTTGTATTGGATGAATAAAACCAAGACATGAAAATAAAGTGAGTTTTTCTACTTATTGATTTTTAGATTGTTAGATGATAGCCTACTCCTTATACAATACTGAAATACTCCATCTAGATCACTATATTGTAATACTATACTGTAATAACATAACGAAATAGTGAGTATAGTCTGTGCAAGCAAAGAAGACCCTCTGGCAAGATGGGAGAATGACTCAAGCTCGGTCGATATTGGTTCGAAAAATATTTATTTGGTCTCAAATTTCAGATCAAATAAATGTGGTCTTGATAGTAGATCAAATTGATAATTTTTGAACCAAAATTGACCGAGCTTGAGTCATTTTCCCATCTTGCCAGAGGGTCTTCTTTGCTTGTACAGACTTTAGCCTAGAAAATGTCAGCTGTTCATCAAAATTTGAGAGTCCCTCAACACTTTGAGTGTGCTTGGAAAACACCAGCACTAGAGTACACAGTATTCCGATTCATTCAACAAAGAATAACTGTTGAAGATATGTAATTAGATGAATGCAAAATTATTTTTTTAATTTTATAATTTGAAACTTACCCTTCCAACACCCGCATATAATAACAGTGGCAACAGTCAGGAGATTAACACTTGTGAATATATTATTCAGAAGTGTGGATTCCTTCACTCCCCAGGCCAAGATTACTGTAAATTGGAAGAAAATAATAAAAATTCAACTGAAATTTTAATAAAATAAGAAAAAATTCACGAACCCATATGGTCTTGTACCAAATAAAAATTGTAGAGATTTGACATTTCTATGTGTTCTTATTCTATCATGAGACAATGATAATTTTAAAGTACCGTATGTAAGTTACAACTAATCAAAGTACCCTTGAGATAATTTATTTATTTCAAAATATACATTTCTGAGGGCACCAGGAATAAATCCCATTATTGCCCTCATAACACAAGTTTAAACGTAAGATACAATTTAAATCAAAGAATAACATCAACTTGAGAAAAAAATGAAAGTTCATATAATAGAAGAAAAAAGTATATGTACATGACAGAAAAAGAAGTCACTAATAAATACAAAACTTATAGACACTTAAAAGAAAGATCAAATTAGAAACAAAGCATTCAAATACAATACAAATCTAGCAAGAAGAAATTGAAATAATCAATTAAAAATGTCATTAAAATGTCATAAAAAATAAACTATAAGTTTATAGTTCCTCACAACTAGAACTAGTTTCGAACTATCAAGTCATTTAGAAGTGAGAATTTATTCATTTTTACAACGTTATTGTTCATTTTGTTCAATAAATTCCACTTGATAATGAAATAAATCAATTATAAGAATCAAAGTACGGTACCCTTGAGATTAGTTTATTTCTCCTCACAACTAGAACTAGTTTCCAACTATCAAGTCATTTTCAAGTGAAATTATTAACAACGGTTAACTACTGTTGTTATTTACTAACTTAACAAACTAATTGTTAACTAATTGTTCATTTTGTCTAATTTCACTTGATTATGACTTGAAAGTTAGAAATCAGCAGTGAGAAAAAATGATAGGCCTATATAAAGAGAATGAGAATAGGTACAAGTTTACTCACATACCGTACTAACTATATCATAGATGTGCGCTTTGATATTATAAGACTACTATTACTACTAATGAATAATAAATCGATAAATAGTGAAATTCACTTGAAAATGACTTAAAAAGGGTAAATTTCACTATTTATTTATTGATTTGTTATACATTAGTAATCTTAATGAGAAAGTGAACATATATAATAAATAGTTTTGTGAATAGACAGGCGCGGCACAAACAGTCGCTTGAGGTTGGGAATACTTACTTTCAATATTATCTAGGTTCTAGGTAAGTTACTCATAATATAAATGAAGGAATCTTTAATTATACTTAAAGAGTATTTTATTTCATGAAGAAAGCATATCAAATTGATCTAGTTGAAACTTGGAAGTTTTAAGAAGCTTATACAGAGTGTTTCAGGAGGAATGTGCAATATTTTTATCTAATATTTTTTTCTAAAGAAAATTTTAAATGGCTGCGATTGTGTAAATCTTACCCAAATCTCAGAATTGGCGATCAAAACTCGCAAAATTGACAAAACATATTAAAAAATATATTTCTTTAAGCACGAGTGATAAATTTATGTTTAGTAGCGATGTTGCGATTTTTGATCGCCATTTCTGAGATTTCGGTAAGATTTACACAATCGCCGCCATTCAACTCTTCCTCTAGAATCCGACTCTCTTCAACTTCCATTAATAAAAAATTCAATTTTATGATTCCTTACCCAGTTATAACCCTTATTGTTGAAAAAATGGCGTTATCTAGCATATTTTTCCAATTATCTCAATAACCGTTAAAGTTACAAACTTGGAACTGGTTTCATTGAATTCCTCAGCTAATTTTACATAGTAATTGATTATTATAGAACTTGAGTGAAGCCTCTAAAAAATTAGAAAAATTAATATGTTTTGAAAAATCTCTATTTTCCGCCATTGTTATCTTGGTAACAAAGCGTTTTTGGGGGTTGGTCCCATGGATCTTTTTTGTCTACTTGGTGTAAGGAATCAGCCTGAGAAGTATTGCACATTCCTCCTGAAACACCCTGTATAACTATTATCTGAGAAAATTAGATTCATAATGTTGATAACATTATTCTTTACAGCTGGATTTCTTCCTTATTTACGAACATATAACGTTTTTGAATCAATTAGAAAATTTCATTATCTACAAAAAAGTTTCTCTACAAAATTTCGCTCCGACCTACCGTTCTCGAGTTATAAGCGAAAAACTGAGGAGACTACAGTTTTTTGAACTCCAGAATTCTGAAGTTAGAAGCTGAAACACAATCCAAGCCTTGCCAAGCAAAAGCCGGAGAGATGGGAACACTCACGCAGCGTAGCGAGAGAAACTGGAACTAGCATCTAACAAAATTGTACGCTTACACCACCTAGCGGTGGCGATTGTAACTAGAACAGAACAAGAAGACAGCGTACAAATTCAAATCCATGCATGTCTTCAAATTCTTCAAGATTACGCGTTCATTTTTAATGTTTCATAGTTTTAATTGGTCAATACTTGTTGATAACTAGATTATCCACAAGAATATGTCATATAAATTATGTTTTAAGGTCAATTTGATGTAAAATTCTTGAAAATAAGCTTACTTTAGATATGACTTCACAGATATAGGTTACATGTTGGTTCCAAGATTCTATAATTATGGCTTCATTTTGAATGTATTGAAGTTTTATTTGATCAATACGTGTAGAGAGAGAACTTATTTACAATAATTTCTTATATAATTCATGTTCTTTGTTTAATTTGATGTAAAATTCATGAAAATAAGCTTCCTGTACCATTAGAAATGACTTCTTGAAGATTGATGTCGGTTATCAGATTTTTCAAGATTATGGCTTTATTTTGAATGTATTAAAGTTTTATTCGATTAATTCGTGTATAGGAAGAATTCATCTACAAGAATATATCATATAAATAATGTTTAAAGGTAAATTTGATGTGAAATTCATGAAAATAAGCTTACTTTAGATATGACTTCACAGAGATGTGCTACATGTTGGTTCTAAGATTCTTGGATATTACGGCTTTATTTTGAATGTATGAAGGTTTTATTTGTTCAATACGTGTAGAAAAATAATTTATCTACAATAATATGTCATATAAAGTATTTTTATTGGTCAAATTGATGTAAAATTAACGAAAATAAACTTACCTTACCTTAGCAATGACTTCTTAAAGATTGATACTGGTTCTCAGATTTTTGCAATATTACGGTTTTATTTCAAATATATCAGAGTTCTGATTGATCAATACTTGTAGTGAATGAAATTATCTACAAGAATATGGTAATGAAAATAATGCTTCTACTGTGAATTTGATGTAAACTTAAAGAAAATAAGCTTCCGTACCACTAGGAAAAGGTTGATGTGTGTTCTCACATTTTTCAAGATTACCCTACGGCTTTATTTTCAATGAATCAGAGTTTAAATTGAACAATAGTTGTAGGAAATGAATTGATCTACAAGGATGTGTAATGAAATTCATGTTTTATGATGAATTTTATGTAATATTTACGATAATATATACTCACCTTAAATGATGACTTCATAGAGATAGGCTACATCTTTTTCTAAGATTTTTTAAAATTACGACTTTATATTTTGAATGTTTTCGAGTTATGACTGGTCAATACTTGTAGAGAAGGGAATTATATCTACAAGTGATATAAATTATGTTTTTATTGTCGATTTTATGTAAAATTCACGAAAATAAGTTTACCGTATACCATTAGAAATGACTTCTGAAGATTGATGTTGGTTCTCAGATTTTTCAAGATAATGGCTTTATTTTGAATGTATTGAAGTTTTATTATTTGTTCAATATTCAAAGAGGATATTCACAGGAATCAAGATCATAATTTTGAAGTAGACTATGACTTAAACATAAATTCTATTTAAAATTCGAAAAAGTAGCACAAAAGTGATTTGGATGATTTCAAAAATCTATGAGTTACATTTATGTTAATTATTCTCTTATTCTCCAAGATTACGGCTGTGTTTTGCTTGTATCAGAGTTGTAATTCATGAATATTTTTTTATAGAAAATCGATTCATCCAAAATAATTTTCAGTCTTATACTAATATTTTAGGAACTTTTCACATTATTGTCATTTGAAAAATCATATCCTACTCAACGAAAAGCGCCATATAGCAGGCTACCATTTTATGTTACGTTAATCATTTTTTAATAATTGAAAATTTTAAATATTTTACTTATAGATTGTAAAATAATTTGAATTTTACAAGAATCCTCTCAGAGAGATTAATAACAACTTTTATACCGTAAATTTAAATTGAAGAAGTAACAATTGATTTTGAAAAATAGGCTGAGAACATTCAATAGCTTTATGAAGTCAACCAAGGTATCCTATTCTCTTGAATTTTATACAAATATTGTCAATATAAACACAGTTTTCATGACATGTTCTTGTAGATCAGTTCATTCTTTACAAATATTGACCAATAACGATTTGGTTAGGTTCAAGATAAGGCTTTAATCTTTAAAAGATTGAGGCGACATGTATATTTTGAAGAGATTGACGATCGGCAATTTTTCCTCTACTTTTCAATAATCAAACTATTAAAATGTAATCAAAATGATATATTCTTGTAGATAAACTCATTATCTACAAATATTGACGAAATACGATCCAGATACGTTCAAAATAAGGCTTTAATCTTCAAAAGACTGAGGACATGTATTTTTTCAGTCCCCTAATTTTCCTTGATTTTACATCTATAATAGAACTATTAAACTGTGATTTCAATGCTATATTCTTGTAGATCAGTTAATTATCTACGAATATTGACCAAATACGATCCAGATACTTTTAAAATACGGCTTCAATCTTCATAATACTGAGGACATGTACATTTTGAAGTACCAACAGTTGAAGTGCAGTTGACAGTCACGTCATTTTCCTTGATTTTACATCAATTGAACTATTAAACTGTAATTTAAATGCTATATTCTTGTAGATAAACTTATTACCTACAAGTATTGACTAATTTAAACTCTGGTGCATTCAAAATGAGGCAGTTGTCATGAAATTTTTGAGGACATGCATAGCTTTGAACGTACCGCATTACGGAAGTATAGTTACAATTTACACCGCTAGATGGTGTAAGCGTACCAGTTTGTTGCGATCTAACTCTAGTTCCTCTCGCTAGATAGCGTGAGGGTTCCAGACTCAATTTCATCGGCTTCTGCCTGCCCAAGATTGTCATTTAGCTTCCAAGATCAGAATCTTTTGTTCGAAATCTGTTGTCTCTTCAGTTTTTCGCTTATAACTCGAAAACGGTTCGTCGCAGCCGAATTTTGTAGAGAAGCTTTTTTGTAGATAATGAAATGTTATACCAGAAAAATATAAGTTTGAAAACTTTAAATTGAAACTGTGGGCTGTAGATCGAAAAAAATGTAGGCCTGCTCAGTTTTTCTCATAAAAAAACAGAAATGGTGCTTCGGAGCGAATTTTTTATTGAGGGTGATGCCCACATGGGCTCTTGGGCCTGTGCGTGGGTGATGGGAAGGATGATTATGAGAGATAAATAGAGCTACGGCTTTAGGTGGGTTCCGAACCACCGGGATTTATAGGGAGAAGTAGGGAAAGTCGAAGGAGGAGTAGGCTACTGTTGTATTAACTTACTTATAGGTTCGGCCCATCATTAATAGCAGTAGAAACAAAAATTTATTCAGTTTTTTTGGACAGTTTCATTAATGGATCTCACTTGCTATTTAGTACATTGGTCAATATTTGCAGTTCCACAATAAGTCTTTTGCTTACTTATGTAGCAATTTATGGAGATTCTAATTAATTATTCAATTCAGTACTAAATCAATCTATGACCGACCTATGTATAGTCTGTCCAAGCAAAGAATACCCTCTGGCAAGATGGGAAAATGACTCCAGCTTGGTCAATATTTGTTCATGAATTATAAATGTTGTCTTGATAGTAGACCAATTTTTTTTCTACGATGTGAGATGAAACTGATAATTTTTGAACCAAAATTGACCGAGCTTGAGTCATTTTCCCATCTTGCCAGAATGTCTTCTTAGCTCGACTAGACTATTCCACCTAAAGCTTGAACCACTATCTTGATATTATAGACTATAAGCCCTTTGAAGTTACTTTTAATCTGAATATACAGGGTGTTTCAGGAGGAATGTGCAATACTTCTCAGGCTGATTCCTTACACCAAGTAGACAAAAAAGTTCCATGGGACCAACCCCTAAAAACGCTTTGTTACCGAGATAACAATGGCGGAAAATTGAGATTTTTCAAAATATATTAATTTTTCTAATTTTTTAGAGGCTTTACTGAGGTTCTAAAATAATCAATTCCTATGTAAAATTAGCTGGGGAATTCAATGAAACCAGTTCCAAGTCTGTAACTTCAACGGTTATTGAGATAATTGGAAAAAATATGCTAAAAATACCAGTTTTCAACAATAAGGGTTATAACAAAGTTATAACATTTAAATTTTACAGGGTTATAACATTTAAATTGACAAAACATAGCACAAGTGATGAATTTGTGTTTAGTAGCGATTTTGCGATTTTTAATCGCCATTACTGAGATTTGGGTAAGATTTGCACAATCGCCGCCATTCAACTTTTTCTTCAGAATGCAACTCTCTTCAACTTCCATTAATAAAAAATACAATTTTATGATTCCTTATCCAGTTATAACCCTTATTGTTGAAAAATGGCGTTTTCTAGCATATTTTTCTAACTATCTGAATAACCATTAAATTTACAAACTTGGAACTGGTTTCATTGAATTCCTCAGCTAATTTTACATAGGAATTGATCATTTTAGAACCTCACTAAAGCCTCTACAAAATTAGAAAAATTAATATATTTTTAAAAATCTCAATTTTCCGCCATTGTTATCTCGGTAACAAAGCGTTTTTGGGGGTTGGTCCCATGGAACTTTTTTGTCTACTTGATGTGAGGAATCAGCCTGAGAAGTATTGCACATTCCTCCTGAAACACCCTGTATACAGTATTTTCAGATATACATTCTCGTGTATTAAAAGTATTATACTTTATAAGTCTAAATAAAAAGTTTACTTACAAGATTGTATCAGTACAAGACCGCAAGAGAGGAAGTCAGGATAAGATGATAAGAAACTTATGTTGATAGGGAATGCTTCTCTTAGAGCATCTCTCATAGCATAACCCAGGAAATTGTCCACATAATTGGACAAAGCTCTTGCTACACTGGCGGTTCCTGAAAAGAAAATTTATCATTTATTTATTATAAATAAATTTATTTATTTATTAATTCATTAGATATATTGAAATTACACTTACAGATGGAAACTGTGAAATGTTCAATGTTCAAACATCAACAAAGAACAATATAGATATATATTAGATATAGATATATATATTAGAACGATATAGATATATGTTTTTCGTTTATAGTCTTCATAATGTACCTACAATGTTAAAGTGGTAACCAATCAACAAACTATAACATTAATATAACTACAACATTATAACATTATTATAACATTAATATAACTACATTATAGTGCGTTCAAGCAAAGAAGACCCTCTGGCAAGATGGGAAAATAACTCAAGCTCCATCAATATTTGTTCAACAATTATAAATGTGGTCTTAATAGTAGATCAAATTGTTTCTTACAATTTAAAATCAAATTGATAATTCTTGAACAGATATTGATTGACCTGTAGTCATCCTCTCATCTTCCCAGAGGGTCTAAGACACTTATTATAGAACTTGAATTAAACGCATATTTGCCACTGGCGTCTCGTGCCCACGAAACAGGTGAAGTGCCCGTATATTTTACTGTACAGCACTTCACCTGTTTAGTGGACGCGAGCCGCCAGTGATTTATTTTCTTACCTATGACATATTCTAGAATAAGGTTCCATCCTATGACAAAAGCAGCCAGTTCTCCAACACTCACATAGCTATAGATATAGGCTGAACCAGCTTTGGGTACTCTAGCTGCGAATTCAGCATAGCATACACCTGAAAAACAACAAAATACATCAGTATGAATATATATAGTTACAATTGATTGACATAAGACATTTTTTATAAACTATGCACGCAAAGAATACCATGAATAATCATAAATCTTGCATTACACTGAAAAAAGTACCATCAAAAGATCGGAAACTAAATCAAATGCAAGTTGAAGATTGCAGCTATTTTCACTGCCTCTTCAACACTTATCACAAAAACATTCCAAATTACTTCCTAATTCACCCAGCAGATGGCAGAAGCAATAGGGTGACTTGCTTCAACCTCCATTGGACACGCCTCCAAGCTCCGCCTACGTCCACTCTGATTGGGCGATTTTATTTCCACTGCTCTCCCCAACTCTCTTTCTCAAAAAATTCGAAATAGTTCCAAATTCAGCCAGCAGATGGCAGTAGCAATAGGGTGACTAACTTCAACTTCCATTGGACACACCTCCAAGCTCCTCCTACTCCTACGACATCGGTTCAAAAAGTTTCCAAATTCGACCAGTAGATGACAGCAGTTGTCGGGTGGTGTTACAGATTTGATTTGGACACGCCTTCATGCCCCGCCTGCTCGATTCTAATTGGTTGACGGTGTTTTGAGAGTTCTGCCATAGAAAATGGCTGCTGGCGAAATTATTGCCATGGATGAAATTATAATGGCTGCTGGATGGCAAATTATTCCACAGCATGACGCTGATTTACTAATCACTATCTCACGGTAATACAGTTCATTTTTATTCATTCAAGTTAGTTTAGACTGTCAAAGCAAAGAAGACCCTCTGGCAAGATAGGAAAATGGAGCTTGGTCAATATTCTTCTTCTTCTTCTTCTTCTTCTTCTTCTTCTTCTTCTTCTTCTTCTTCTTCTTCTTCTTCTTCTTCTTCTTCTTCTTCTTCTTCATCTTCTATTTGCCCTTCATTTTCTTCTTCACCTCTTTGAAATTAAACTACAACCGCTAACTCAAAACTTCAACAAACATTTTTCAATAACCTAAAAAAAAACTATTTTTTGTTTTCAGTGTTTTCTCCTTCCCACTCTTCTTATTTCGCCCCCTACATACTGATGCTGCAATAGGCATTGTAACATTTTGATTTCAATTTTGATGATTTTTGATTTCAGTGTAATCTTACCGGCGAATGCAGACGCGATAGCAGCCACCAGAAATGCAATGGTAACAGCTGGTCCACTGTCATTCCTCGCCACCGTACCAGCTAGCACGTACACCCCCACTCCCAGGGTGGAACCAACCCCCAGCGCGGTCAGGTCTATCAGACTCAGCACTCTGGCTAGCTGAGGGCGGGCATCCCCTCCACTGAGGTCTTCGTCATCCGTTTTCCTACGTGCAAACACTCGTAAGAGACGGTCCGACCTTATCTGAAACCAGAGGAAAGGTCAGTATTATTATCAAAATATTATTTATTCAATCATTCACAATAAATTCATGAAGAATTGTGAAGAATTCATCAAGTTATTTCAATAAAGAATACAAACAACTTGATCACGGTTATTAGAAAAATATATAATATAAATATAAGATTACTAGCCGGCAGGCTCGCTTCGCTCGCCTTCTCCACCTAGACAGGGGGCTCCACCCCCTGGACCCCCGACAGTATCAGCAGTGTCAGTGAGTCAAACAGGCTCGCTTCGCTCACCTGCATAACCTCTGTCAGTGTAAGCTGAGACAAACAGGCTCGCTTTGCTCAGCTAATATTATCGCTTCGCTTAGCTAATTCCGCTCAGAAGTGCTTCAAAGCTTATTAAACACAGCATTTCTAGACCAAATCTGGACCTGTTCACCAAATTTCGACATTTTCTACCAATTTATTCTCGAAAAATCCAAGAAAAACTCCGAAAATTCAAAAAAATAGTAAAACGCTGATATTAAGCATAACCTTGGGAAGTATATCGGACATAGTTTGAAACTTGTTTCAATATCTTCCAAATTAGTTTATCTATAATCTCGCTGAACCATTGAATTTATTTATTTATTCATTTTACAGAAACATGTAAACTTAATGGTTAAAAACACAGACTATTGTCCAAAACGTCTTTATACCAAATTTTGATTAATAAGTTCGAAACTAGGTTATATATTTATTCACAGCGCTTCAATCAAGGATTTATAGTCCAGGAGAAATACCGTAGTACAAAAATTTTGAATTTAGAGCAACAGGATATTCCAAATTGAGCAATTCACCAAATTTTTCACACAATTTCTTATGAAAAATTTAAAAAAAAAACTTGAAAAATTTTGAGCCACAATAAAAACACCAACTTAACTTTACAGAAAGGATTGGTCGTATCAAGGCGGAAGATATGCAACCTGCAATACACCTACAATTCTGATAAACCTGATTACTGGCGTAATCTTGAACGGAATTCAAAAATATCTTAACACAACGTTTCTAGACCTTATCTGAACCTACCTACCAAATATCAACATTTTCTACTGATTGGTTCTCGAAAAAATTGAGAAAACGCCGAAAAACTATGGAAAAACTTAAATATATGGCGTATCCTTGAAAAGTTCCTAAAATCCGTTCTTAGCGCGCGTCTAAACGTCCAACTGAACATGCCTGCCAAATTTGAACGCATTAGGTTCAGTGGATTTTTAGTTCTGGTGATGAATGAATGAATCAGTCAGTCAGTGCCAAGAAGAAGAAGAAGAAAAAAAAGAAAATGAATACTTGTTTTTAGTGTCAGTTATAACTGTCACACCCTACTACAATCATTGTTAAGTATTATTTCAACTTTTCATTTCAATTATTATTGCAGAGACATTTATGAAGGTCATAAAGTTTCAAGCAATAAAAGAGCTATAAATCGGCATGACTTCAAAAGTTGAAAAGTAATCACTGGCGGCTCGTGCCCACGAACTAGGTGAAGTGCTATACGCTAATAGATACGAGCACTTCACCTGTTTCGTGGGTACAAGCCGCCAACCTGGAAGTAATAAAATCTCTTGAAAAATCACAGATTGAGTATAATTATAGTCTGTCTATCCAAGCACTGAAGACATTCTGGCAAGATGGGGAAATGACTCCGGCTCGGTCAATATCGATTCAAAAATTGTAAATTTGATCTCAAATTGTAGGACACAATGTTTCCTACAATTTGAGACCAATTTTTACAATTTCCGAACCGATATTGACCGTCAATATCGATTCAAAAATTGTAAATTTGATCTCAAATTGTAGGACACAATGTTTCCTACAATTTGAGACCAATTTTTACAATTTCCGAACCGATATTGACCGAGCCGGAGTCATGTCCCATCTTGCCAGAATCTATTCTTTACTTGGACAGACTATAGAAACTTCTTTAAGATAATTGAATTTTGCATCAAGTTGTATCTGTATGTTGTCTAAACTTTTAGAATTGCGAATTAGACAAAAACACATAGGCTACTTCGTGAGAAATCTGTGCAACAATTCTCTCCACTTGACAACAACACTTTATAGTTATTATGAATCAAAATGATAGTTCCCGTTGACCAATAATAAAAAATATTGCGAGACCTTACTCATAATGATTCTCCAAAAAATTAAATATCAATGGATAGGTTATGACCGTTAGGGGTAAGCCTACAAAGGTGTTGTAATTTTCGAAGTTGTAAATACAAATTCACAAATTTATAGCGAGAAGTGAACAACAAATACTGAATTATTACAATGAAAATACACAGAAACTCTAAGAAAATGTATTTTGAGTGTTGTAAGCATGTACGCTAATGTAAATCTATTGCAAAAATGAGAATTACAAGATAAATTCTTCAAATATAGACAAAAGGAATGCGCTGTTGTTGAAATTTTGAGTAGATAAAAGCTTAATGTAGTTGCAGTTTAGGACGCTAGATGGCGGTGAGAGCTACTTGATACAAACAACTCATGTTGCGGTACTGTATCACATTCTGTTATGATATTGTATAGACTGTCCAAGCAAAGAAGACCCTCTGGCAAGATGGGAAAATGACTCCAGCTTAGTAAATATTTGTTCGAAAATTATAAATGTTGTTTTAATAGTAAATAGAGAACAGATTGTTTTCTTCAAATTGAGATTAAATTGATAATTTTTGAACCAATGTTGACCGATCTTGAGTCACTTTCCCATCTTGCCTGAGGGTCTTCTTTGCTTGTACAGACTGTATCACATTGTGTTTTGAAAAATTTAAATTTACCGCCATTGTTATCTTGGTGACAAAGTGTTTCTAGTATAGTATTTCCCATGTAACTATTTTCTCTACTTGGTATAAACCTGTAAGGAATCAGCCTGAGAAGTATTGCACATTTCTCGTATATACTACACGCAATAAGTTATACAGAGTGTTTCAGGAGGAATGTGCAATACTTCTCAGGCTGATTCCTTACACCATGTAGACAAAAAGTTCCATGGGACCAACCCCAAAAACGCTTTGTTACCGAGATAACAATTGCGGAAAATTGAGATTTTTCAAAATATATTAATTTTTCTAATTTTTTAGAGGCTTCAGTGAGTTTCTAAAATAATCAATTCCTATGAAAAATTATCTGAGGAATTCAATGAAACCAGTTCCAAGTTTGTAACTTTAACGGGTATTGAGATAATTGGAAAAATATGTTAGAAAACGCCATTTTTTCAACAATAAGGGTTATAACTGGATAAGGAATCATAAAATTGTATTTTTTATTAATGGAAGTTGAAGAGAGTAGGATTCTAAAGAAAAAGTTGAATGGCGGCGATTGTGTAAATCTCACCCAAATCTCAGAAATGGCGATCAAAAATCTCAATTCTAACGATTTGCAAACAACATTCCTAATTTTTTCAATAATAATAGAAGCTATTTGAACAATAGACAATTGAACGATAAAAAGTATATTTGAACAACACCAACTTTGTTTTGTTGATGCATAATTTCTTTCTCAAACCACATTAGTGCTTATGACTGTATTTGCCAAAATAGAAATCATGCTTTTCTTGATAAATCAATATTTCAATTTTATTTTTTTAGAAATTATGTAATATACCATTTCGGGCTCTAACCCGGACCCCCTAGGATCCCAAGTGATACATTTTTCAAGAAACCTATATTTTATATTTGGGCCCCACAACAGAATGTGATACAGTATCACAACAGAATTTGATACAGTACCGCAACATGGGTTGTTTGTATCGAATAGCTCTCATCGCCATCTAGCGTCCTAAACTGCAACTACTTTCTCTACTCAAAATTTCAAGAACAACGCATTTCTTTTATCTATATTCGACGAATTTATCTTACAATTCTCAATTTTTCAATCTATTTACTTCAGCGGACATGCTTACAATACTTCAAATACATTTTCTTGGAGTTTTTGTGTATTTTCTTTGTAATAATTGTGTATTTGGGGTTCACTTCGCGCTATCAATTTGTGAATAGGTATTTACAAGTTCGAAAATTACAATTAAATCTCAGCTACCATTAAAAATCAGTATTCTAGGTTGTGATTATAATAGGCTTATCATTTTTGGAGAGTCATAATGAATTAGGTCTCGCAATAATTAGTATTATTTGTAAACGGGAACTATCATTCTGATTCATCATGAACCTGTTAAAATATCTAAGGATCATCTAACCTAAATTTAATTGATTATTTTTAATTGATTATATTAAGTGTAACTTACTGAACTGAACAACTGATTAATTGATAGTCATTAAGTCATATCGTAATCGTAATCGTGCGTTCAGACCACTGGCGGCTCCGTACCCCCGAAACAGGTGAAGTGTCCATATCTTTTACTGAACAGCACTTCACCTCTTTTAGGGGCACGAGGCGCCAGTGAATACTGCACATTTCTTCTGAAACACCCTGTAAAAGCCTTATTACACCTACGTAATAACGCTAATAATAATCACCTATATAATATGATACCTGTCATCTACATTATCACATTTATGTGAAAATAAATCATGTTTCTTAATACTGTAACTGCACTTATAGGCTAAACCGATACGCTAACATAAACATGAGTCTATGTCATTTGATGGCACTGGCGGCTCGTGCCCACGAAATAGGTGAAGTGCTGTACAGTTAAAGATACGGGCACTTCAACTGTTTGGTGGGTACGAGCCGCCAGTGTTTAATGGCATACCGTAACTTATTTGTTTACATTCGACTTTATCTCTCTAACAATTTTAAAGATCTATTAGAGTTGAGTTAAAATTTTATCTCCAATACCATGTACAAAGAAGACATTCTGGCAAGATGGGAAAATGACTCCAGCTCGATCAATATTGGTTCAAAAATTATTAATTTTGTTTGAAATTGTAGGAGACATTCTGGTCTACAATTCAAAATTGAATGTATAATTGTCGAATCAATATTGACCGAGCTGGAGTCATTTTCCCATCTTGCCAGAATGTCTTCTTTGGTCGACCAGACAGTAAGTTCTTTGCCAAGATATTTCATGTTTTAGAAAAACTAGTTTGAAGGTTAACTAGACAAGGAATTCCTAAACTATGAAATAAATTATTAGTTCTCTATTGCTTTATTATTGTATATTCATTACGTATATTTCGTATTATTCATTGTATAAATTGGTATAAGAGAGAGCAAATGAGTATAAGATAAGAATTCGAAATCATATTTTCATCTCATTTCATACAGCATAAAATTATCAATATCTAGTACTGGTAGCCTTAATGACATGATAAAAGTAACACAGAAATAAATTCTTTAAAAAAATAGATCATTAAAGTACAATATTTATAGAGTTGTATCATAGCCGGTCCAAGCAAAGAAGACCCTCTGGCAAGATGGGAGAATGACTCAAGCTCGGTCAATTTTGGTTCAAACATTATCAATTTCATCTCAAATTGTAGGAAACAATCAAGACCACATTATTTATAATAATTCTTGAAGAAATATTGATCAAGCTGGAGTCATTTTCCCATCTTGCCAGAGGGTCTTCTTTGCTTGGACAGACTATACTGGTAGCCTTGATGACTTAAACTAAAGTAAAATAAACTAAATTCTGTAAATATATAGATCCATCAAGTACTAACTTCACAAAATTGTACCAAATTGAATAAATAAATAAACTATATTAGCGTTATTTAACCATTTTCCTTTTGTGCTAGTATACTTTATTACTATCTAGGGATTGAAATGATTTTTATAATGATAATTAATTAGAATCTTCATATATTGCTGCATAAATATCTCCATATAATTTATATAGAAATTCGAATTAATAATAGTTATATTATCCAGCAGTTGCATACTGTAATATTTAATAATTCTTCCAGAAATGATCACCTCTGGTATAAACTGACCAAGCAAAGAAGACCCTCTGGCAAGATGGGAAAATGACTCAACCTTGGTTAATACTTGTTCAATAATTATACATGTGGTCTCAATAGTAGATCAAATTGTTTCCTACAATTTGTGATCAAATTGATAATTTTTAAAACAATATTGACCAAGCTTGAGTCATTCTCCCATCTTGCCAGAGGCTCATCTTCGCTTGGACAGACTACAGCTGCTTTGAGATAGCAAATACTGAATCAGCGTTATGTTGTGTGAATGATACACCATCCACCATTTTCTTGCTAGCAGCCATTTTCTGAGGCAGAACTCACAAAACACTGTCAACCAATCAGAATCGAGCAGGCGGGGCATGAAGGCGTGTCCAAGTCAAATCTGAAACACCACCCGACAACTGCTGCCATCTACTGGTCGAATTTGGTAACTTTTTGAACCGATGACGTCAGCCTAACAGAGTGTAGGAGAAAACGGAACTTGGAGGTTGAAGCAAGTTACCCTATCGCTACTGCCATCTGCTGGCTGGTTTGGGAACGATTTCGAATGTTTCTTTCAAGAGAGTAGGGGAGGGCAGTGCAAATAAAATGACCCAATCAGAGTGGAAGTAGGCGGAGCTTGGAGGCGTGTACAATGGAAGTTGAAGTAAGTCACCCTATTCCTACTGCCATCTGCTGGCTGAATTCGGAACTATTTCTAATGTTTCTGTGCAAATAGTTGCGACAATCAACTCGCTGGAAAACAATTATTCGTTTCTTCAATATAGGAGTTGGTTTTTCTATCAATAGGCTATTATTCAAAAGTGACTGATGTGATGTGTAATTTGAATTATTTATGATATGCAACATTATAAGGGTATGTTGTTATATGTTGTTATCACTGGTACGATAATCGTTCATCGTGAACAATGATCGTTGCAGTCGATCAGCTGTGGCCAATCAAAACTTCTATTTTTGAATAGCAAGAATGATCATCTTTCATGATAAACGATTATCGCACCAGTAACAACATACCTTTATGAGGGTTAGCTTATTAAGCAGGGTAAAATATGGTGTTATAAAGGATAAGAATGATATTGAAAGCGGAAAAATGAAGAAAATGAAGAAGAAGATTAAGTAAAAGAAGAAGAAGAAGAAGAAGAACGGAGGAGAAGAAGAAGAGGAAGAATGAGAAAGATCTCAGATCCTTCTCAAGAGGATCAAGGATAACTTACGTACAGTCTTTCCAAGCAAAGAAGACATCTGGCAAGATGAAAAAATCACTCCAGCTCGATCAATATTGCCTAAAAAATGATAAGTCTTGTCTCAAATTGTAGAGCAGAATTTCTCCTACACTTTTGAGACCGAATGTTCAATTTTTGAACCAATATTGAACGAGCTGGAGTCATGTCCCCATCTTGCCAGAGTATCTTCTTTGCTTGGACAGACAATACTAAGATGTATGATAGGTAGTCAAAAGCCTTGGCCAAATCCAAATAACGGTCGGTTCTGGCTTGACCAGTTTTTTGCCAGTGTTTGTTGCTAAAATCAAGTCTTGTTTTTCTTCGTTTTTTCTTCTCTTTCTTCGCATCTACATCCTTTCACTCCTCAGAAAATTGAGATACCTGACATCTTTCTGTTTGCTAGCTCCATCTTTATTTTTAGATTTTGTCTTGCAATATTTACGTTGATTATACGTCGATTTCAATCAATCTAAACCGAAAAAATAAGAGTCCATTCAATCCAAACTTCGCTTATAGTGTGTAAATTATTATTGTTCTAGAAATATATTATAATATTAATGAATGAATTTCATGATTATGTATGAGTTAAACAGGAACAGTTTTGGGCTTTAAAGACTCTTATTTAGTCCGTCCAAGCAAAGAAGACCCTCTGGCAAGATGGGGAAATGACTCAAGTGCGGTCAATTTTGGTTCAAAAATTATCAATTTGATCTCAAATTGTAGGGAAACAATTACTTGATCTACTAGAAGGTGTTCAACTTAAAAGAGTCAATTACTTTAAACAAGTAACCAGTATTGTTGAACAAATATTGACAAAGTCATTTTCCCATCTTGCCAGAGGGTCTTCTTCGCTTGGACCGACTATACGCTTTGATGTCAAATGACAAAAATGGATAAATAAATAAATAATCCAATGTCGATTTAAATGAATGATTGTCAAGTCATCATTCAGTATCGAATTATATTTTTCGTCAATATTAATTTAGATTATTGTTAGATAGGAACCAGTAAATCGCTTCAAACTAACTGAATGAAGAATCAAATTTGCTAGCTTGAGGTACAAATCCAAAGCTCTCTCGGGTTGCCCGGCTCTAGCTGCGCTGCTCTAGCCATCACAACTCTATCCACGTAACTATATTTTAGATTTTAAGCTTAAAAACTTAGTAGATACTAATGACTTTCACTTTTACAACAGTACTCACGAATTTGATGCTTGTCGGACGCGTTTCGTGGCACTGAGCCACATCTTCAGCGTACAAGTTTTTAAGCTTACTATCATCAACAGTTCAAATAGGATGAAGACAAAAGAAGCAATATTCTAGATGTTTACTCTGTTATTAGGGCTACTGATGTAGCCTATACTAAATTAATAAATAGTGAATTTCATAATAACACAGTAAACATCTATAATATAGTTATGAGAATAGAGTTGTGATGGCTAGAGCAGTACAGCTAGAACGGGGCAGCTCTAGCAGCGAATCCAGAGCCGGGCAGATCGAGCTCAAGCTGCCGCTCGGGAATCGTACCGTTCTGTATTTGTTCTCAGATTTTTTCTAAGAATATTTCTATAACTTACAATATAATTTATCTACGGGCGTATTGAAAAATTCCTATTTCAGTTTTACAATTGAAATCGAAATGACTACCATTTCAAAACTGAATCTCAGAACCGTGTCGTAATGAACGTTTTTCGATACAGGAGGAACTTTACAATACAGTTCAAATTCCACTTTATGATACATTCCATGTTTCGTTTTGAAATCAGGTGATAAAAAGTAAACAGTGTTCAACTAACCTCAAAATCAAAACTGCGACTGGGATTGAGTAGCCTACCAGTATTTTTTCGTCAATATTTCAATTTATGTATTTGAATATTTAACTAATTTAAATAGTACAAAGTTTAAATAATTAAATATACTTAAAACTTTGTTAGTGAATATGTTAATAACTTTCACTTTTACAACAACACTCACGATTTTTTTGCTTGTCAAATGCGTTTTGTGGTTCTGATCAATATGTTATTTCCAACATATTTAACAAGTAATAAGTTGATTATCATAACAGTTCAAGTAGGATGAAGACAAAAGAAGTTAAATAAACGACGGTATGTTGATTTTTATAATAGCGTACACTTACAGATAGCTTGATACTGGTGGTCTATAGCTTGATACTGGTCTGATACTGATAATTAAACTGGTGGTCGTAGATAAAATAGTGTATGCAACGGTTGTATTAGGCCTTTATAGCATTTGTGAGATATTTAGAGCACTCGCTTCGCTCGTGGCTCTAACTTACATCTCACCTCATGCTATAAAGGCTGCCATTATACAACCGTTGCATAAACTACTATTTTGATCATCTTTTCAATTTGATAATTGTAAGATCAAAAATACGCTACCTATAAATAAACCTACACCACGTATTTAGCTCTGGCGCCTCGTACCAGTGAAACAGGTGAAGTGCCCGTATCTTTTACTGTACAGCACTTCACCTGTTCCGCGAACACGAGCCGCCAGTGATTTGAACCATTATGCAAACTAACCCTGTGTAGCATATCTCATGTTGTAGTCTACGCTGAAAGTTTACATCTATTCTCTAGCCGCAAGTGGTATTTTGACGGCTTCGGTATTCTTGAAGCTGCCTTTGGTACCTTACCAAGAATACTGGTTTCATCACCAAGAAATATCTTGAGTAAGAGGAAAACTCATCAGTTCAATCACGTGATTTACAGAGTACAAGACAAGGAAAACCCGAACATAAGGAAAACTAGTTATCTAAGTACTTGCAAGTAAATTACAATTACGATAAATTTACTGTCAACTACGTAAGTCACTTAAGTACAGTATTGAGAATTATAGTCTGTCCAAGCAAAGAAGACCCTCTGGCAAGATGAGAAAATAACTCCAGCTCGGTCAATATTGATTCAATAATAATTGATTTGGTCTCAATCGTAGGAGACATTCTGAGAACAAATCGATATTTTTGGATCAATATTGTGACCGAGTTGGAGTCATTTTCTCATCTTGCCAGAGGGTCTTCTTTGCTTGTGCAGACTATACTATGCAGAGGTAATCAGGATTACCATGCATAAATAAAGCTTTCTTGTTGGGAAGATTATTCAAGTTTGAAGTAAATTACAGATTGACTGTAAATTACTGAACAAAAAGCGAGATAATCCACAGATGTATTACTGAGGGAGCAAATAGGTCTTCTGACAGTGCAAGTAATAAATCTTGCATTTTATTTTTCATAAGTACAGTATTAACAATAATTATTGTTAACTTTTCAACAATAATTATTATGAAAGATAGAAGATTATCAATAAATAAATAAATAAATTATTCACTAGGAGCAGAGTAGAATGTATAAGCAAGAGATCTATTTAAAAATCTTTGTTCTTTCAATGGATTTTATTTTAGGTAAGAGAAAACAAATGTTGTCAGATCCACAAAGTTCATTTAAACCATACTCAAGTTTCAATGCTCAGGGTTTTGAATGATGATGATGATGATGATGCCCTGAGCATTGACACTCAAGTATGGTTTAAATAAACTTTGTGGATCTGACAACATTTGTTTTCACTTACCTAAATTATGGATAAGTTCCACAACATGTCTGATCAAAGTGTAAATTTGATTATAAGTATGTTTGGAAAAATGTTTTCAGAAAAAAATGCATTATTGCACAGACGAATAAATACATTTATTACAGGTAAAGTAGTGTTATGCAAAAGAAGTTGGAGGTGGAGGAGGAGGAGGAGAAGGTGAAGGAGAATGAGAAGAAAAAGGAAGTTTAGGAGGTGAAAGAAAAGAGATAGACGAGGAGTAGGAGGAAGAGAAAAAGGAGGAGGTGAGGAGAAGAAGAAGGAGAAGAAGAAGAAGAAGGAGAAGAAGAAGAAGAAGAAGAAGAAGAAGAACGGAAAGATAAAACAAAAATTATTAGAAGCGTACTATAGCTAGTGAACTTCAAATCGGCAACAAAACAATTTGATACGCTTCATGGTCCGTTGCACAATTGGACTCACTGCGTAGCATCCTAATCACAGAGCGTATCATGCTATACAACAATATTAGTAGGTTACTATTACAGTGTAATATATAATATCTCATATAATATTTATAATCTTAATATATATATATAATATTTGATAATATTAAGAACATTCGGTATTTTGAAATAAATTGTTTGTGTAAAGAAAATTTGAATAAAATTCGAATGCATTATGGATGATTATTTTTTAGGGTTTTCAAGAAAAGGTGAAGGTGTTGAAAGAAGTACTGTATTGTGCGTTTTGCAATTGTTATACAAAATAAATGAAATACAAATAATACAAAATAAGTGAATAATTACAGTGTTATACAAATGAGTTAAAGCTGGGGCCAAAAAGTTAGCTGGTTTCCGCTGGCGGCTCGTGCCCGCGGAACAGGTGAAGTGCTGTCGGTAAAAGATACGGGCACTTCATCTGTTTCGTGGATACGAGCCGCCAGAGCTCATCATTATCCCTCTCATTACCCACGCACAAGCCTGAGCTTGTGGGCATCACCCTCGGAAAAACCCAGAGTTGGCAACTAGCTATGCCTTATGCCTAGTCCTAGATGATATTACCTACAGTCCATTCACGATGGCTTGAGGAGAGATAAACAAAAGCTCTGCATATGTGTGTGTGTGTGTGTGTGTGTGTGTGTGTGTGTGTGTGTGTGCGACTGGAGTGGCTTCGTTTTTGCCACGACATAAACAAGTCACTGCAATGCCGATAACCCGAATTTTACTGTCGGGACTGTAACCAAAGCATTGACAAAAAAACTTTTACTATAATTGTTTGTTAATTTTAGGTTCATGCAGTCGAGAGGCAACCGAAACAAGCAATTTCCCAATCTGTATCTATAAAAAAGATAACTTAAAGATACTTATTCTGAATTGCCTACAACAAAATTCGATTTCGGCATTGCTGTGACGTGTTTATGTCGTGGCTAAAACAAAGCCACTCCAGTCGCACACACACACACATGCAGAGCTTTTGTTTATCTCGTCTCAAGCCATCGTCAATGGACTAAAGTTTCGAACTTATTAATCAAAATTTGGTATAAATACGTTTTGGACAATAGTCTGTGTTTTTAACCAATAAGTTCACTTGTTTCTGTGAAATGAATAAAAGAATAAAAAATGGTGATGATTTTGTAATCGAAAGAGACAATAGATGCTTTACATCAGCTGTTAGTAGGTTACATCACGTACAAGAGACAGACGAAACCGCCTAACGTTTTGGCCTCAGCTATACGATAGTTCTTATTTATTTTTGGCTCTTTTTCACGTGAAACGTTGTGGGTTTGTATTAACGCTACCTGGATGGCCTTGTTACCTGCTATGTTATTATAGTCTGTACAAGCAAAGAAGACATTCTGGCAAGATGGGAAAATGACTCCAGCTTGGTTAATATTGGTTGAAAAGTCACAAATTTGTCATTAAACTGTAGAGCAGACTGTTTTCTACTATTTGAGATCAAATTGATGATTGTTTAACCAATATTGACCGAGCTGGAGTCATTCTCCCATTTTGCCAGAAAGTCTTCTTTGCTTGGACAGACTGTAACAGACCAGGACAATGTTTCATCTATTGTGTTAACAGTGACTGCTTTTTGACCGCGACTATCTAGCGCCAAGTTAACTAGGAATCTGTTAAATTTTTAAGCACTTATGTGCAAACTAAAAAAGTTCCCTTGTCTCTAGTATACGTGATGTAACCTACTAACAGCTGATGTGAATCATCAAAAACATCATTTAGGCATAGCTGAATGACAACATCAGCTATTGGAGCGCACAAGGAGCAGACGAAGCCACCCAACTTTCTGGCTTCAGGTATACAAGAGATTAAACTTTCATATAGGAAAATTGAAAATAGAAAAATATGAGATTTTTCAGCAGTTGTAAAGATAGTATTGTGGTAGTGTTTTCCATATTAAATGAAAATACAAGATATTGTCAAACCACAAAAACCAGATATTGATAATGGTGTAGCAACCGAAACCGGTATCTCGATTTTTTATAAATCTGTGTTTTAAAAATATCTTGTCTTCGCATTTAATGAAATTATTGTTATTGTGAATTGGTAACTCTTATACAAGGTAAGTAAATCTACTAGGTAGGCCAGCGTCCATAAGAGCCCAGCAGTCCACTTTTTTCCTGCCGGATGACGTCACTAGTTTTATTTTTTACATTATGCTTTATACCTATATTTATGATTCGACATGTATCTAGGATTCCAATTTTCCAGCTGTTCCACAGAGAATTGAAAAATAAGAAATACCACGTAAAAAGATCAATATCAATGAAAATAATTGTGAAAATATTAAAAAATGATGAATTAATTTATTGAGTATTATTACAGTTGAATAATGATGAATAATGTTGTGATATTAGAACAATATAATGCTATTGTTGTCATAAATTGGGGCCAAAGATTCGAGAAGCTGGCGCTCTCGTTGAGAAAAAAATAAGCTTTGGTGGTTTCAAACTATGCGAATACGATTTTAAAAATGAAAATAATCATATTTCACTACAAAACAACTAGGACAACTTGAAAATATTGTTTCCTTGTTAATTGTGATGTTCTCAACTCATCAGAATTAATTACAACAATACTATTCTTCAACACTAACGAAAATAGGTTATGTTTACATTTTCATCAGCTGTGCTTTTCATTTTGGGCGGTAGAGTGTGACACTGTAGAAAAATAGTGACGTCAGATTTGTGAACTATAATTTCCAGGTAAATATCCCACCTGGTAAGATTTACTAGCCTTGACTCTTATAGCCTAATGGTGAAACAGAAGAGACATTATTGCAGAGACATTTATGAAGGTCATAAAGTTTCAAGCAATAAAAGAGCTGGTGACTTCGCAATAAAAGTCGGTATGACTTCAAAAGTTGAGAAGTAATCACTGTCGGCTCGTGCGTGCCCACGACACAGGTGAAGTGCTGTAAAGTAAAAGATACGACACTTCATATTTTTCGTGGGAACAAGAGCTAAAAAGTAGCCTAATCCATATCCCAACGAGTGTACTTTGACGAATGCTTAGTTCTGTCAGGACAGTCTGGAGAAGGTCTATGAGATCAAAACAGTTTAGCTGAGTTTGTTCTCGATTCAATAAGTCTATATTCTTTCGCAGACCACTCGCCAACTGTCCTGAGAGAGTTAAGAATTAATTGCAACCATTTGTCGACCACCTAGCTTTGTGGAATGAGGTATACACGGTATGGTCTGTCCAAGCGAAGAAGACATTCTGGCAAGATGGAAAAATGACTTCAGCTTGATCAATATTTTTTTTCAAAAATCATGAACTTGGTTCCAATGTAGATCATAAATTTTCCTACAAATTTGTAATATTTGAACGAATGTTGAGAGAGCTGGAGTCATTCTCCCATGTCCTATCTTGTCAGAATGTCTTCATTGCTTGGACAGACTCGCAAGGAATTAATAATAAAACTAGAATGAACCTTGTAACAAATTAAGTCATAATTATAGTATTGAAATAGGAAGGCTACAAGCTTTTAACTGATCTTTCTCAAGCTTTAAAAAATATGCCCACATAATATCCAAGGTAAAAGGTGAGAGCCTACAAGATAGGATAAGCTCCTTCTGAGATGATCAAGGTATCGGTTTCTTCTTCTTCTTCTTCTTCTTCTTCTTCTTCTTCTTCTTCTTCTTTTTTTCTTTGACCTCGCAATTCTTGACCTCATCACACGGATGTTGTTTAGTTGTATAAATAGAAATTAAACATTCAAATTTCCGTGGAACATTTCAAGAAATACCTCAATTTCCCATCGAGGATAATTATTGAGGTTATTTTGCCGGTGGAACATCCTTTTAGGACTCCCCACCAAACGTGGCATACGATAATAATAATAATAATAATAATGATAATGATAATAATAATAATAATAAATAGAAATACCGGAAAGACAATATATTTCAAATAATATTGTAACGGAAATAATGATAAAATATTATTGATGATATCCACTGCTAAAAATAATCAACCTTGTGGTAAAGTTCGTCCAGTCAAAGAAGACATTCTGGCAAGACGGGAAAATCACTACAGCTCGCTCAATATTGATTCAAGAATTTTAAATTTGGTTTCAAATTGTAGAGCAGAACGTTTTCTGATTTCGGCCGAATATTGACCGTATTGGTTCAAAAATTGTGAATTTGATCTCATATTGTACAATACATTCTGCTCTACAATTTCAGATCAAATTATAATTTTTGAACCAATATTGACCGAGCTGGAGTAATTTTCCCATCCTGCCAGAATGTCTTCTTTGCTAGGACAGACTCATCAAGTCAATGATACAGCTGACGCCGAAAGGTTAGGCGGTTTCGTCTGCTCCTTGTGCGCTCCAACAGCTGATATAGTCAATACCAATAGAGTTATCATTCAGGTATGCCTAGATGATGTTTTTAAAATTAAAAGAGACAATAGATGCTTCACATCAGCTGTTAGTAGGTTACATCACCTATAAGATACAGACGAAGCCGCCTAACTCTAATTAGAAGTTAACTTTGCCGTATAGGCAGCCAAACCTTTTTTTTCTTTGCAATAGATTTTTGAAAACCTGACAAAACAAGAATTTTTATCTAATTTTCAATGATTTTCCGTCATGAGAATGACAACCAATCCAGTAGAACTTTGCAAAAATCTCGGTAATGTTCAACTGCCGGGTAATTTCAAAACGTAATTGTCGTAATTACAATAATTCATAGATAGCGTGCATGAATTTAATTGTATAGTCTGTCCAAGCAAAGAAGACATTCTGGCAAGATGAGAAGATTACTCCAGCTCGCTCAATATTAGTTCAACAATTATAAATTTGTTTTCAAATTGTAGGGAACGTTCCGCTCTACAAACTGAGATCAAATTTATAATTTTTGAACCAATATTGATCGAGCTGAAGTCATTTTCGCATCTTGCCAGAATGTCTTCTCCGCTTGGACATACTATTATACCTGAATGACAGTTTAACAAAAAGTACTACAATAATTATTGTTGGATGGATTATTACGTACGGCATTACGTGAATTCTCATGGTAGGCCTACTTGTATTTCGATTTATTCCAAGTAAGAGAGAAGTTCCATTACTGCTAATGAATTAAAAAAATTGCTGAATTGCCAAAAAGGTCGGGAGGTTTTGTCTACTCCTTGTGCACTCCAACAGCTGATGTTGTCAATTGGAGTTGTCATTTAGCTATGCCTAGATGATGTTTTTGAAATCAAAAGAGACAATAGATGCTTTACATCAGCTGTTAGTAGGTTACATCAAATACAAGAGACAGACAAAACCGTACAACCTTTTTGACTCATCTATAACACAGACTGGAGGATAAATATTTCAATAATAGATAAATATCCTATTTTTCTATATTATCACATTATATTTTTCTAGTTCGTTGTGAGGCTAAGGCCGCACTGCCGGTGGGTAGAGCCTGGAGGGTGGAGGGTAGTTGGTAAATCTATAGAACATACACACCATCCACAGTTATACATCGTAAGAATGGTATGGCGTCATTCTGTTTTTTGAGGTTATGTTGTCCATATTTAAGAATTTCAAGATGGCGGCTGAACATATACCATTCATACAATGTATTACTGTGGATGGTGTGTATGTTCTATAGATTTACCAACTACCCTCCACCCTCCAGGCTCTACCCACCGGCAGTGCGGCCTTAGCCTGAGAGCGAAACCAATAATTTATTTTAATCTAACAGTAATGTCTTCGGTAATAGTGTTCAAGAATTAATAAAATGAGGAACAAGATATTGTTCGTGTAGTCAGCTGATGCATTCGCCAGTCTCAGTGTGACCAACAACATACTATAGTCTGTCCAAGCAAAGAAGACCCTCCGGCAAGATGGGAAAATGACTCCAGCTCGCTCAATATTGGTTCAAAAAATATTGATTTGATCTCAAATTTTAGATCAGAATGTTTCCTACGATTGAGGCCAAATCAATCATTTCTGAATAAATATTGATTGAGCTGGAGTCATTTTCCCATCTTGCCAGAGGGTCTTCTTTGCTTGGACAGACTGTACCAGAATTATTCGAAACCTATTGATCAGCTGATTCTACTGTATTTGATTATAGACTCTACTCCATTGCACTTTGCACTACAACTCTAGTGAAGCATGTTGAACTCTCACTCTAAATCCTTTGCTTTCTCTGTCCTCCTCCTCCTCCTCCTCCTCCTCCTCCTCCTCCTCTTCTTCTTCTTCTTTTTCTTCTTCTTCTTCTTCTTCTTCTTCTCTTCTTCTTCTACGTTGCTTCTCTCCTTCCCACCTACTTTCACTTTTGCAACATCATGGAGAATACCGAACAATCCATTGCATAGCCTATAATAACACCATGTTTTGATTTGATTATATCCTGGAAGAGTTTTGGCTAGAACTTGTTCTGAACTCATTTCTTATTCGTTCGTTTCTTCTTCTTCTTCTTCTTCTTCTTCTTCTTCTTCTTCTTCTTCTTCTTCTTCTTCTTCTTTCCTCTCACTTTTCTTCCAATTTCTTCAAGAATTGACTCCAAGCTTAGTCCATTTCTGTTCAAGGATTATAAATGTTAAATGTGGTCTTAATAGTAGTTCAAATTGTTTCCTACAACTTGAGATCAATTTGATAATTTTTGAACCAATATTGACCGAACTTGAGTCATTTCCCTATCTTGCCAGAGGGTCTTCTTTGCTTGGACAGACCTATACCCTACTGCTTTTTCCTTCCCATAATAAATTATTGAGCATAAAGTAGAATATGACACAATTTATTTGACTCTAAATTGCAGTAAGTTACATGTTACAGTATTTAGTCAGTTCTTTTCTTGAGCGAAAATTATGCAAAAGTAAATAAAAAATCAACTGAAACAATGATAGATTCAAGCAATCATTTTTGTTTGGTGGTAATTTCCAACTATGTTAATTCGTCAAGGCCTTAGAAAATGAATTCTCATTTTTTATGAAGAAGAAGAAGAAGAAGAAAAAGAAGAAGAAGAAGAAGAAGAAGAAGAAGAAGAAGAAGAAGAAGAACAAAAAGAAGAAGAAGAAGATGAAGATGATGATGAAACTACCTAACTTTATGGCGTCAGCTCAATTTATAGGTAACATAATAATTTATTTATTTCCTTTATTTATTTATGATCAAGTTACAACATATACTTAATGAAAGGTTCAACAGGATTACTCCCAAAACTGTCCCTTTATCAATTTTCATGATAAGTCCAAATTTTTAGGTTATACCACCTTTAGTTCATTTCTTGACTTCGAAAAATTTTCACTCACAAGGAAAAACTGAAAAAAATTCGAATTTTATAAATAAGGATTATGATAATTTCGAAACAAGAATAATCAATAATTCAAATACTTTTAACATTTTAAACTTTGAAAATTTAGAATTACTGAAAACAATTCAATACACAAGTATTGATTTCAATTAAAAACATTAAAATCAATTGGGTTGGTAAATTTTGTAGAGTTTCATCAATAATAATTATAAAGAAGATTGGGAAACACTGGCGGCTCGTGCCCACGAAACAGGTGAAGTGCTGTATAGTAAAAGGTACGGGCACTTCACCTATTTCGTGGGTACGAGCCGCCAGTGTTGAGAAATAGAATGACTTACCTTAATTAAATTCCAATTGTGTACCATTCTGATAGTTGAAGTTTATCACAATAGTAGAGAACTTTCTTTGATTAAAATTATTTTTGAAGTTATATAATATTGTCACTCATCACTTTTTCATATCACATTCTTCATCACTCATTTTTTATTGTTATAATCACTGGATTCTTGTTACTGTTGATTGTATAATACGAGTAAGTATTTAGTATAGTCTGTCCAAGCAAAGAAGACATTCTGGCAAGATGGGAAAATGACTCCAGCTCGGTCAACATTGTTTAAAAAATTACCAATTTGGTCTCAATCTCTAGGAAACATTCTGCTCTACAATTTGAGACCGAACTGATAACTTTTGAACCAATATTGACCGAGCTAGTTCAAAAATTATCAATTTGATCCCAAATTGTACGAAAAAATTTGATCTACTAAAATGACCACATCTATAATTCTTGAACAAAATGTTGATCAAGCTAGAGTCATTTTCCCATCTTGCCAGAATGCCTTCTTTGCTTGGACAGACTATTTTTATCAATTGGTTACCGCTAACATTAAAAGGTTGGGCGGTTTGGTCTGTCTCTTGTACGTGATGTAACCTACTAACAGCTGATGTGAAGCATCTATTGTCTCTTTTGATTTCAAAAACATCATTAAGGTATTGCTAAACGACAACTCCAATTGACAACATCAGCTGTTGGAGAGCATAAGTATAGAAGACGAATTTGCCTTACATTCTGGAGTCAACAGCTGATGATTAGAGTTGTCACTAAACTATGCCTAGATAATTTTTTTGAAATCAAAAGAGAAGAAAAATGCATTACATCCGTTTGAAGAAGGACAATGATTAACAGCGAGCTATGCCAAGATGATGTTCTATTTAATTAAAAGAGACAATAGATGCTTTACATCAGCTGTTAGTAGGTTACATCACGTACAACAGACAGACGAAACCGCCTCAGTTTAAAATGTTTTTAGATGGGAAGTTGTTTATTAGTGGGATAAAAGATTTGTAACACGCTTTTCAAGCGGAAATTTCTTTTCAAAAGTTTAACACACTTATCAAGGAAAAATCATAATCTGACACAATAATTTTTCCTGTCATGGGATTCTCATTGGGGAAATAAATCTAATCTTTAGAATTTGATTTTATCCTCGTTTCTAGCGAAGTTTCAATACTCTAGTATAGCTGACTCCAATATGTTGGGCGGTTTCGTCTGTCTCTTGTAGGTGATGTAACCTACTAACAGCTGATGTAAAGCATCTATTGTCTCTTTTGATTCCAAATACATCATCTAGACAAAGCTAAAGATAACTCTGATTGACAACATAAGCTGTTGGAGCGCTCAAGGAGCAGACGAAACCGCCTTTATTTTTGGCAACTGCAATGATACTACTTGATAAAACAACAAAAATGTAACGAATATTTAGTAATTTTGAAGCAGATAGTAGAAATATTATACATTATAGCCTACTTTGTGAAAAGGGACTACCTATTTAACAAGATTACACTTTTAACAAGAAAAACACTTCAAAAATCACGAAAACCTATACAAAATATACACTTTTCAACGAGAATAACACTTCAAAACTCATAGAAACTTCACACTTATTTCTAAAAACTCAACACAATCTCACGAGATCTTTCAAGGTTTCCGTAAAATACTAAGCTAGGCAAACACAGCATGATCTAGGACATAGCTTCCGTTTAGGTCCGTATAGACGACCTCACCTCGAATGAGTCAGTACTGATACTGATTCTGAACTGACTGACAGTTTGTAGTAGAAGAGAGTCGACTCTCCCACTTTTTTGCACCTGCCGAAGTCTGTCCAAGCAGAGAAGACATTCTGGCAAGATGGGAAAATTACTCCAGCTCGGTTAATATTGGTTCAAGAACGACTAATTTGGTCTCAAATTGTGGATCATAATGTGCTCTACAATTTAAAACTAAATTTATAATCGTTCAACCAATATTGAACAAGCTGGAGTCATTTTCCCAGCTTGCCAGAATGTCTTCTTTTTTGCATCTGCTAAATTAAACCAGCGGTTGAGTTTCTCTCGTGGGTTTCCTTGTCTTTCTATTCTTCTTCTTCTTCTACTTGTTGCTGTTTTGTACTCATTCCTTCCTTCTACAGCTGACGCAAAAACGTTAGGCGGTTTCGTCTGCCTCTTGTGCGCTCCAACAGCTGTTGTTGTCAATTAGAGTTGTCATTCAGCTATGCCTAGTTGTTATGTTTTTGTAATATAATAATTAATATATTTAATAATAAATAATTGTAATATATATAATATGTTGTATATATATAATAATAGACGCTTTACATTTAATTAGCTGTATACTTAATGTATAGTAGGTATAATAGCTATATATAGTATAGTCTGTCCAAGCGAAGAAGACCCTCTGGCAAGAAAGGAAAATGACTCGAGCTTGGTCAACATTTTGTTCAAGAATTATAAATATGGTCTTTGAAGTAGATCAAATTGTTTCCTACAATTTGCGATCAAATTGATAATTTTTGAACTAATGTTAACTGAGCTGGAGTCATTATCCCATCTTGCCAGAGGGTCTTCTTTGCTTGGACAGACTGTAGCTTCAAAATGAGCTGATCTAGTAGGTTAAATCATGTACAAGAGACAGAACGGAACCGTCAAACTTTTCGGATTAAGCTATAGCAAATGAAGATAACAATCACTACAAGAAGCAACCATTATAAATGTGATGTCAGAGCATGATTCAGCAATTGAGTTGAACTCAATTCAACTCGAAATCAGTAACTTAATCCAGTTTAGTAACGTTAGGCCTACTGTACTGGGAGTATATGATGCACCACTGGCGGCTCGTACCCACGAAACAAGTGAAGTGCCCGTATCTTTTACTGTACAGCACTTCACCTGTTTGGTGGGCACGAGCCGCCAGTGTAAGATGTAGTAGATATGTTGATTGAGACATGAACTTTTTACGATAATTTCTTTAATGTAATTTTATATTAGTACAAGAAGTGTCTATACATGCTTTATCACTGATCCGCTATTATTGTTATTGTGATGGTTTTTTATAGTTATTGGTTTGATACCCTAATTGTTCTTAGATGAGTCAAATAGACTGCACTGGCGGCTTGTGCCCACGAAACAGGTGAAGTGTTGTACAGTAAAAGATACGAGCACTTCACCTGTTTCGTGGGTACGAGCCGCCAGTGATAGATTGATGTCGACTTCCTTTGTGGGTTAAGTGCAGGGCCCTCGCGTGGTTTTTTGGCGCTCTGTGCGAGATTTTGGCAGGCGCCCCCCCTCACAATTACCATGAAAATGCAATCCAACATATTATAATATATTTGAAGCCAAACATGATTCAAGCTGCCTTGCATGTTCACATTTTTCTCATGAGCAATCCCAATGTTGCATGTGGTGTGGAAAAAAGGATTATAGGGACTTGCTTATTTTAATGTATCCCAACGCATTGTTTCGTATTTTCATGTATTGGATAGTATACGTGATAAACAAAAGCCTACAGGAATTTAAAAAAATAACTAAAGGCTATCTACATTGAGCGAAACTGTCACATTGTACCGTACTTTATCATTAAAATATTAAATTTTTAGTTATTGATTAATTTATTTTATTAGTTTGCTTGAAAGCATATAAGGAAAGAAATGATAATTTCTCACAGAAAAGTATTGGGTATCATAATAAATATCTCATTTCACTGGAAATAGAGTTGTTTTAACAAAATATCGGAAACTCAATAACAAGTAAATTGAAGATTGCAGCCATTTCCACTGCTCTACTCAACTTTCTTGAATAACATTCGAAATAGTTCCGAATTCAACCAGCAGATGGCAGTAGCAATAGGGTGACTTGCTTCGACTTTCATTGGACACGCCTCCAAGCTCTGCCTACGATCAAAATGGCCGAAAACATCGGCTATAAACGTTTCCAAATTCAACCAGTAGATGGCAGCATTTGACGGGTGGTGTTTCAGTTTTGACTTGGACACGCCTTCATGCCCCACCTGCTCTTTTCTTATTGGTTGACAGTGTTTTGTGAGTTCTGTCTTAGAAAATGGCTGCCAACAAGGGGATGATGGATGGTGTATCATACACAAAAAATTACGCTGATTTACTATTGACGATCTTGTTCTAATTTAATATTTATCTATGTATTCAGGCTGGTAAGATTCTATCAAGTTAGTATTTGAAGAATATTTATTCATAGAATTTTACTTTTAAAATTAAAAGTGTAACTCAGGCCAGTACTAGACTTGAATAGTTTTATGCTGTATGAAATGAGATGAAAATATGATCTTGCACTTCCATCTTTTATACTTATTAATTCTATTTTTTATACGATGAATAAATTATAATGAAATGGAACTCAAACTATTCATGATCTAATACTGACCTCATGCCAGAAAAAAGTTTGAAAAACCACTGGCGGCTCGTGCCCACAAAACAGGTGAAGTGCTGTACAGTTGAAGATACGGGCACTTCACCTGTTTCGTGGGTACGAGCCGCCAGTGTGAAAAACTACAACAATTTGGTAAAAATATTAGCAAGAATAAGTTTTTATCGGAAAGTGGCTTGTGATTGGTCGACAGAGGGTAAGGTGGTTGTCAGCTAACAATAGAATTATATTTAAGAGGGACATCTCTTGGCTTGCTTCATACTTTGATCGTGGTTTTAAATTGATCAATTCATTATGACGATGAATGCTTTTATGCAGAGGAAATAAAAGCAAGCTGTATGATGAGTCATTGATGAAAATACAATAATTTAAGAGATAGCTACAAGTTCATTCTCTAATAATGCTCTGAGTATAGTCAACTGCAAAGATATAGACTAATCAATCCAAATAATCCTAAAGTATCAACAGATCTCAAATCTTGAAATCAAATCTCTCTATTGAAAAGAGGTTAATGAGATTTCGTGATTGTTTTTATTAGACAAGGGGTCGAGGTCAATATCAGGCGTTAATGGGTTAATATTGTATGTGAGCACTATTGATAGAGTAATTAACATTCTTATTACTTCTTCCTCTTTTTCTTCTTCTTCTTCTTCTTCTTCTTCTTCTACTTCTTCTTCTTCTTCTTCTTCTTCTTCTTCTTCTTCTTCTTCTTCTTCTTCTTCTTCTTCTTCTTCTTCTTCTTCTTCTTCTTCTTCTTCTTCTTCTTCTTCTTCTTCTTCTTCTTCTTCTTCTTCTTCTTCTTCTTCTTCTTCTTCTTTCTTCTTCTTCTTCTTCTTCTTCTTCTTTCTTCTTCTTCTTCTTCTTCTTCTTCTTCTTTCTTCTTCTTCTTCTTCTTCTTCTTCTTCTCTTCTTCTTCTTTTCTTCTCCTTCTTCTTCTTCTTCTTCTTCCTCTTCTTCTTCTTCTTTCTCTTCTTCTTCTCTTCTTCTTTTCCTCTTCTTCTTTCTTCTCCGTTCTTCTTCTTGTTCTCCTCCTTCTCCGTTCTTCTTCTTCTTCTTCTTAGGGTTCTGTGGTAGAGAGGACCAAGCTTCTTCTTCTCCGCCCTTAATAAAGGCAATCAATCAATCTTCTCATTCTTCCGTTCTTTTTCTTATTCTTCTTCGTCATCTTCTTCTTCTTCTTCTTTTTGGAATGTTAACTACAGCTGACGTCGTAAAGTTAGGCGGTTTCGTCTGTCTGTTGTACATGATGTAACCTACTAACAGCTGATGTAATGTATCTATTGTCTCGTTTGATTTGGAAAACATCATCTAGGCATAGAGCTAAATGACAAGTGTAATCGACAACATCAGCTGTTAGAGCGCACAAGGAGCAGACGAAATCGCCCAACTTTTTGGCATCAGCTATAGAGCAAAAGGACTTCTAATTTTTATATTAAAGTTTCACATATTATTATGATTTGAGGCTTCGTAAGCGTAGAACGCAACGGAATAGTATCTTCTGTATCAAGCGAGCAGCTCTTTGCGTAACACAGTTAAGCCGCCTATCTTTCCAATGTTATTTCACCCGGCCTATCTGAAGCTATTCAGATTGTTGGCTCCATTTAAACGCGTGTTAAATCGAGAAGATTTCCGAGAGGCTCTGGAGTAAATGACACGCTCAAATTTAGAGTGCATCATAGGAGCAGTTCTCTCCGTAACGCTCCCATCTTCCCAATGCTATTTCGCCGGCCTTTCAGAAGCTTGTGAGTTGAGGATGATACGCAACGCGGAGCGCTGTAATGATTTTTTCAAAAAATCATTAAAAATAGTAGAATACATGAAAATAGGTCAAATTATACATCAATCTACTCAGAAAATCTTGAATTATCGGTTTATTTCCACAAATCTGTTAGTTTTTATGAATATAGCTTTCTTTTTTATCTAAAAAGTTCGTCTTTGTTACTACCTTAATCAACGGTTCTTCTACTTTGACTACAGTCTGTCCAAGCCGAGAAGACCCTCTGGCAAGATGGGAAAATGACTCCAGCATGGTCAATATTTCTTCAAAAATTATGAATGTTGTCTTGAATTGTAGATAAAATTGTTTCCAACAACATAAAATTGATCATTTTCGAACCAATATTGACGAGCTTGATTCATTTTCCCATCTTGCCGGAGGGTCTTCTTTGCTTGTACAGACTATACCAACCGTATTTTATAAATTAATTCAAGTTTCAATAAATAAATTGAGGTAAAAGACTTTTATAAAACCGTAGTTCCTATAGAATAAAATAAGTGACTCAATAGAAATGAAGTTAGAATCCAATTCCAAATAAGTTTGAATTTGGTTTGGGAGTGGAAACTTTCAGTCATTGAACAGCTTAGGCTATTAGGTGATATATTTATCACTGTTTCTATCAGAATACGTTTAAAGAAATTAAGTCAATAATAAAAACATTCTCATTTCAAATTCGACTGCACTGCTGAATGATTACATAGAGGGTGAATGAAATAATCAAGGATGCTAATAATCCTTGGAAATAATTTATTGAACATACAACATCCATGGTAATAAAACTAATGTTCAAAACAAATGTTCATATTATTCTTTGCTTCGCCAGACTATCATTAGAGTAGGCCTCAGTAGGCAGTTTCACCGGCGGCTCGTGCCCACTAAACAGGTGAAGTGCCTGTATCTTTTACTATACAGCACTTCACCAGTTTCGTGGGCACGAGCCGCCAGTGCAGTGTTTTCACAACGGATGTTAAGTAGCTTGCAGCTTGGACAAAGGATGGAAGGGTGACCGTTCATTCTTTGAAAGAATGATTCAATGAAACGTTAATAATACACAAAAAATCCAATTTTGATTAATAATGGAAATAATTTTAATATAATGGAAACAACTATATCCAAAAGGTTTATTTCGGATTGAAGAAAATACAGACATAGGATAGCATAATAATTTATTTGATAAATCGATGATTTGAGAGTTCAATAATTTATACAAACATATAAAAGGAATGTTGAGTTGATAGATAAAATCAAAATTACAGAAGATACAATTTCAGTACTTTTTTCAAATCTAATTTTGTTTATTTATAGTTAATTCATACTTGAGAATGCCTCTTAGGAGAGCGAAAAATATTGTGTTTAAATAAAAATACTCAAAGGGTACTATATGATTCCGATTTTATCTATTAACATACATTGATAGTAGCCATATAAGATAGAAAAAAGGTACACACAATTTGAAATAGCACACTATTTTCACTTGTCTTCAAGTGGCAGAAGCATAGTATATTTTGACAGTTATTTTTAATTTAAATAATAATCACATTACCTTTTTCAATAATTTTTTATTAATGCATTACATGTTTCGACTATTTATAGTCATTTTCAAATGCGAATGAACTAATTAACAAATTAATTGTATAATGTATTCAGTAGGCATATTTATTATAAAATTAATTTGTTTATTTTTTATTCGCATTATTTTGAAAATGACTATAAACAGTCGAAACATGTAATGCATTGATAAAAAATTATTGAAAAAGGTACTGTGATTATTATTTAAAATAATAAAAAACTGTAAAAATATACTATACTTCTGCTACTTTATTATATTATATTATACTATACATTACTAAATTCAAATTTGTTTTTACTTTTGAAATTATTTTTGTGAGTGTTCACGGACCAGAAATTTGAAGTGCGTGACATATACATAACCTTTTGGACATCATTATTATTAATTGAAATTGAAAGAGTACAGGCTAAGCCTAGTTTTTCTCTTTCAGATTATAATATCTATCATTATATAGATCATTATAATAGTTTATTAATGAATAAATGATTGATTGATTAATGAAAATAATTGAAAAGGGGTAAGATACTGTGATTATTATTTTAAATGAAAAACAGTGATAAAGGTAGCCCCAAGATAAAGGAAACACTGTATTTTCACAATATATACTAGAAGTATATAAATATAAACATGTATATAAACTATGAATAGACAGCAGAAGTTCACAGCATCATTGTAAATAACATGTCAGTTATCTATCAAGTGCCATATTCTTCTAAAACATAATAACGAAATATAAACAAAGGAAGATTATATATGTAAAGTTTGTCCAAGCAAAGAAGACATTGTGGCAAGATGGGAAAATGACTCCAGCCCGGCCAATACCAGCCCAAAGCCATAAATTCTCGAAAGCCCTCGAACCAACACCGACCGAGCCGAAGCCATCCCCACCCCGCCAGAATGCCCTCCCAGCCCGGACAGAAAATACAGCAGGCGAATAATCATCAATCAGGATAGAGGTAACGTGTGGTTAGCACGTCGATCCTCTCAACCATAAGCCAGTCTTCACAACCAAGTGAAGATGCAGAACACCTCTGAATAACATGCAGTTAATCAGTAGTTAGAGTGTAATGCAACAATTACTATTCCTCCAGAGACGGGAAACGACTGACTGTCTTTACTAACGACAGCCAATCTCCCAAAGGAGGTACCATGTTTTTCAAATATGTGTAAGTTATACTGTTGTATAAGTTAACCTGACTGTAATAGCATACCATAGCATACATGTTATACTCATGTAATTATTTATTTATTTACAATTAGAAACCTGACTTTGACCATGAAATATACATATTGATAACAATGAAAACATTTTGATTTGATTTGAGTACACACGACCTTTCTACACCACTGGCAGCTCGTACTGACGAAACAGGTGAAGTGCCCGTATCTTTTACTGTACAGCACTTCACCTATTTCGTGGGCACGAGCCGGCAGTGTTCTACACTCGTTATATACACATTTTTAAATTATTTTTTTGTAAATAGGCCTATTATTTATTTTTCAAGTCCTTTCAAGATTCCTGTGTAACTTTGTAAGCATACTCCAATGCACTTGTAACCACTCTCATATCATCTTCAATAGTTTTGGCCCAATTTTCAACATCTCCAATTTCTTTCAACGCAGAACTCAGTCCTTCAACCAATGTCAACCATTGCTGGGTCTGCTTTGCAAATGCTGTTGTGTTTTGATGAAGCTGTTTGGCCTCCGCGTCTAGTCGTTTCTGGTTGAGGTAGGCCTGGGCTACCCTGGAAAACAATAACATTGATTAAGGTTAATAAATCGAGGAATCACTAAAAAACATAAATAATATAATTATTCTCATGGCTTTCAATGGTGGGGAGACCCTTACGGGTAGTTCCACCTCGCCAATGTGAACTTGTCCAAATTTAGGACAAAAATAATGAAATTTATAATATATAAGTATGACTTTTATCGATGTGGAGACTCTTACGGGTAGTTCCACCTCGCCAATGTGCACTTGTCCAAATACCGGTCACCTATCCAAGAGCAGTCCACAGTGTTCGTGACTTAACATTTTCTTTCTAAATTCTTATGGATTTTAACGGTGGGAAGACCCTTACGGGTAGTTCCACCTCGCCAATGTGCACTTGTCCAAATACCGGTCACCCGTCCAAGAGCAGTCCACAGTGTTCGTGACTTAACATCACGTTAACCGATAGATCACCCTCACCGAGAGACCAATACCCAGTAGGAAGAATCACTGATCAGTCTGAAGATGAACAACCACACAACAGTTTGAAACCTGTGTCATTGTAATTGAGTTAAAATTAATTTCCATTATGAAGTGTATTTTTATTTGATTTTAATTTGGAGTGGAAATAAGAATGGATAACTCCATAGATTGATGTATTAAACAATAATTTTTCACAAAATTTACATTTTTTTCAAATATGTTGAGTAACTTTACCTAAGGGTGAATTAGTGAGAGCACAAATGTTACAGTTCTGTATTTACTACAGGCTATTACCATATATTATTATTTTACATTTACTATATTATATATTACTATTTACGAATGTTCCAGTTCTATATTAATTTACTGAATCCTCAGTTACAGTCTGTCCAAGCAAAGAAGACATTCTGGCAAGATGGGAAAACGACTCCAGCTCGGCCAATATTGGTTTAAAAATTATTGATTTCGTCTCAAATTGTAGATCACAATGTTTCCTACAATTTGAGAGTGAATTTATAATTGCTGAACCAAGCTGGAGTCATTTTCCCATCTTGCCAGAATGTCTTCTCTTCTTGGACAGACTATTGCATTGAGTATGAAAATAAATACCTACTCTACGAATATAATATACAATACTTTTATTAATATTCAATGCTATTGGGCTGAGGCCGCACTGCCGGTGGGTAGAGCCTGGAGGGTGGAGGGTAGTTGGTAAATCTATGGAACATACACACCATCCACAGTAATACATCGTATGAATGGTAGGTGTTCAGCCGCCATCTTGAAATTCTTAAATATGGACAGCATAACCTCAAAAAACAGAATGACGTCATACCATTCATACGATGTATTACTGTGGATGGTGTGTATGTTCTATAGATTTATAAACTACCCTCCACCCTCCAGGCTCTACCCACCGGCAGTGCGGCCTCAGCTTAAGATCGAACTTTTCAACTCTTTGGTTGTACTTTGTTGAATAAATCATTGTTAAGAGTTAAAAGCTTGTTCTGTAGAAATTGAGGCGATTTCGTCTGTTCTTTATACGTTGAAATAGGTTACATCACGTACAATAGACAGACGAAACCGCCTAACCTATTGGCATCAGCTTTACCTACCCCACATTGAGGTGATCCACTAGAGCGTGTGTGAGATCATTAGCTGCTACTACGGCTTCTTTCCTTTTAACTTCTGCAAAATATTTCAACAATTTTAATCATTTTTAAAAGAAGAAAACATTCAATTGGAATGGATAGCACTAGAAACAAGGTACACTAGAAGAGTGATGGAATAAGACAGAAAAAGTAGGGGAAGGAAAGGATGAGGAAAAATAAGGAAAGAAAACAGAGAGAAGCAAAACAAATAAAGAAGGAGATAGAAGAAAAGGAGGAGAAGATTGATTGATTTTATTCTCCTTTGCCAGGTCTAGGAAGACACATAGCAAATAATTACAAATTACATTACGAAATCACTTACAAATTACAACACAAATAATATAATAATAGAAATTCATGTAAATTAAACTACCGGTACCTCATTCTTCAAGAAGTAGAAAGAGTTTGTTAGCCTATCAAAATTTAACCGTATATTAATACAATTAACTGTTGTATAGTCTGTCCAAGCAAAGAAGACATTCTGGCAAGATGGGAAAATGACTCCAGCTCGGTCAATATTGGTTCAATCATTACAAATGTCGTCTCAAATAGTAGGAAAAATTCCGATCTTCGATTTGTTGACAGAATTTATCATTTTTTAACCAATGTTGACCGAACCGGAGTCATTTTCCCATCTTGCCAGAATGTCTTCTCTGCTTGGACAGTCTATACAAATTTTGAAAATACAAGATGCAGAAAGAAGGAAAAATGAAATGCTGGACACTGATGTAAATATACATATGGAATTTAAAAATAATATCACAAAATTTACAGTTCCATAACAATATGGAACCAGTTGAAAAATTATTCACATAATTGTGTCATTCAATCAATTCCCAAATAGAGAAGGATGTCACATAAATAAGCATCAAACCTTATTCACATTATTATTGCAATATTATTATCAAAACACTCAATAGGCTAGCATAGTAAAACTAATTAGGGATGCCATGGATACATTATTCAACTGTATAAATATATAAAAAATATATCGATCCCAATCTGAATTTTAATTACTAGTCTGTCCAAGCAAAGAAGGCCCTCTGGCAAGATGAGAAAATGACTCCAGCTCGGTAAATATTGGTTCAAAAAATATTGATTTGGTCTCAAATTGTAGATCAGAATGTTTACCACGATTGAGACCAAATATTGACCAACCTGGAGTCATTTTCCCAACTTGCCAGACGGTCCTCTTTGCTTGAACAGACTATAGTAGTTGTGAAATAAGAACATTAGAATTAACATTCTAAGAGATGTCACCGAAATGTAAGGCGGTTTTCTAGCTGATGTAAAATGTAAGAAGACGTCAAAAGTTTGAATGTAAAAGTTTGAAGTCAGCTATGAAGAAAAGTAGGAACATGGAATATTCTTTAATAGATGGAAAATTCATCTTGGATATATTACGCTAATAAGTAACAAATTTATAAAAAAAAGAAAAGTTTGAACAAAAATAGAATAAGTTACTTGATGAGAAAGGCATTAGCCTACAAATTTATCCTTCCCATCATACCGTGACAATTTTTTTAATTTCCAATTAATTAAAAAAAAATTGAAACAATATTTTTTTAGAAAAATGCTTGAACGTGTTTTATAACACGAAACAAATACAGAATACAAATTTACATCAATAAAGTACTGTATTCTCCAGTTGAGTTAGCCTGCTATTACTCATGATCCAATTTATAATGATCTGTTATCATTGCCCAGCTCTGTCAGGACAGACGGCAAGCGGTCTTCGTGAGTATATAAACTCAAGAAATATCTTAGCTTTCGCAGACCGTTCAAGACTGTCTTGACAGAGCAAGAGTATTAGTTACCTTGTTGCTCCTTCCTCTCAGCCTGCTTTTCTTGGTGCTCTTTCACCATTGATGATAACATTTTGAAATCTGTTGGATGAAAAACAAATTAATAAAATCATGAATCAAAATAATATTGATAGCATACTAACTTATTTTCCTGTAAAGTCAGTTAGCAATAAACAATGTATTACTTGAATTGACAAACTCTTTTTAAAGCTGGTCCCAAAAATTAAGGCGATTTCGTCTGTCCCTTGTATGTTTCAAAACCAGCTAAGTTACTCACTAGCCAGTATAATAGGACCAGAATTTACTCATAAAGCTTTTCTCTAGTCAGCTGGTCCGGTACAGACTATTTGCAGACAAGCAAAGCTTGAACAGCTGTTGGAGCGTACAAGGAACATAAGGAAATCAGCTTATTTAGTTTACTAAATTCTGCTTGGAGCTGAATATTTGACAAAAATCCAAAATCCTACCAAAATCCAACTTAGGCAGGATAACCTAAAAGCTCTTCAATGTTGGTGTAGAAAAAATTCCCAGTTCCTATTCAATTTAATCCATCAAGTTCTGTAGGTTATTAAAGTGAATTTCAAACTTGGAAAACTTCAATCAATTAAAATTTGATCAATAATTAAATCTCAAACAATTTGAGAACCAACAAAACCTAACCTAAAACCATTTTGATAGTGCCAGATTGACTTATCGCTAAGAATTGAGTCAATTTGAGTAATTCCAGCTCAAACAATTAAATAAAACAAGTTATTTATCGAAAAATTCACTCACAAAATCAATAAAATATTGAATAAATAAAACAAAACAATCAATTTACCTTTTATAACCTCTCAAAACGACATACAACACAAATCAGCTGAGTCGATTATTGATCTCGATTTCAGGGTTAGTTACTTTCGTGCTCGCTAGATCGCGCTAGCTGTCCAACAACTCACGTTCCTAGTTGCGATTTCATCCGCTAGACTGCGTTGTCACCATTTTTCCTTGTTTCTCCAGAGTTACTGTGAGAATGAAAACGAAATCCTTTGAAGTAACTTTCACTTGTTCGTTCAGTTATCTCGTGGCCTTCCCATCGTTAACTAAGATGAAGTTAACTCAGTTCTTCAGTTAGTTTAAGTTATTGTTTTGTGGCCAAAATGGCTTCTTCAGTGAACATTTTCAATTGTTCTGTGATATTTTCAATTGTTTTCCTGGCTTTATTCACCACAGCAACAGGTAGGAAATCGAAAATTTCACGATATTTTTTTGATCTAGTTACTGATACTGTGTAGACTGTCCATGAAACGAAGACATTCTGGCAAGATGGGAAAATTACTGCAGCTCGGTCAATATTGGTTCAAAACTTATCAATTTGGTCTCAAATTGTAGGAAACATTCTGATCTACAATTTGAGACCAATATTGAACGAATATTGGTTGAGCTGGAGTCATTTTCCCATCTTGCCAGAATGTCTTCTTTGCTTGGAAGGACTCAACTACTTGTTGAACGCATGCCAACTAGATTTTCTTTGGTTATCAATCATTTAACTTTTACTATGAATTTCTACCGACATGAACTGAAAAAAACTACTTTTAAAGCATTAAAAAATTATAAATAACTGTGAAAATGTACTAATATTGACTAAAAACGGTAATTTTAATCGCTCAACATCTAAAACCGTAGATGAGTCAAACATTGGATTGCAACACAGTTAACTGTCTAATTAAAGAAGACTCTCTGGCAAGATGGGAAGATGACTCCAGCTCGGTCAATATTGGTTCAAATACCATCAATTAGATCTCAAATAGTAGAGCAGAATGTTTTCTACAATTGAAACCCAAATTTTCAACTTTCGATTCAATATTGATTGAGCTGGAGTCATTTTCCCATCTTGCCAGAGGGTCTTCTTTGCTTGAACAGACTACAGCTGAACAGACAAATCTACTATTGCACAATAGCGTAATCATTTTTGCAAATTATGGTCGTTTTTCGGCAAAACTTGTAATAGGAGAACAAAGAAAAATTGTATTCCAGTTATATACAGAATTTTGAAGTAGGCTATAATGGAATAGAATTATTATATTACTAAAATTTAGTTCAATGAATTTCCGAGATTGATTCAATTCAATTCAATGGCTGCCTTTATTTTAAGCCTGATAATGTGAATGTTTCGTGAAAATTGTTACGAAAACTATTGTTTTTATAAAAAAATTGAAGGGGAATAATTTTGTAAGGCTACTCACTTACATACATTTCATTTTACAAACATAAACTCCATTACCCATGCACAAGTAAATTTGAATACTTATATGGGCATCATCCGCAGCAAAAAAAATTGAAGGGAAAAATTTATGTAAAGCTACTTACATATATTTCCGATTTTGATAACAATGTTAATTTTTCGTGAAAAAAATGTTACGAAAATTAACATTTTCGTAAGAAAATTAGATTTTGGAACAATGAAGTTTGTATTTGTTGAGAATCTGAATAACTTTTACATGAAAATTGAAATTATCAGTTTTTAACAGTTTATATTGGAAAATCCAAAATTTATTTTCAATGAATGTTGAAACTGGAAATCGGAATCATTATTAAAGTCCGTCCAAGCAAAGAAGACCCTCTGGCAAGATGTGAAAATGTCTCCAGCTCGGTCAATAGTTGTTCAAAAATTATTGATTTGATCTCAAATTGTAGATTGGAATGTTTCCTACAATTGAGGCCAAATCAATAATTTTTGAACCGATATTGATTGAGCTGGAGCCATTTTTATATCTTGCCAGAGTGTCTTCTTTGCTTGGACAGTCTCTGCCATCTTTCGATAGATTATTTTGGGAAAATCAAAATTTTTCTTTTATGAATGGGGGAAGAGACTTTATTCATGTTATCGTGTGTGATTTGGAAATTGGAATTTCGTTCAATTGAATTGAAACCTTCATCAAATTGCTTTGAACATTTAAGTTGAAAAAGTGTAGGTAAATGTAAAATTTGAAAACCTTTCAAAGAGGGAACCCCTTGTAAATCTCTTCGAGCTTCGTAATCCTGGAAAGAAGATGTCGAATATTCTAGAAAACTTGATTACGTTGATATTTAATAAACTTTTTATAATTTGAGTATCATTTTAGTTTCGAAAATTACTAGACACTTATTGAATGATAAAGCTTGTGTATTGTTTCGTTCAGTTGTGTATAGAGTATCCAATCAAAGATGACATTCTGGCAAGATGGGAAAATGACTCCAGCTCGGTGAATATTTGTTCAAAAATTATATATTTAGTCTCAAATTGTAGAGCAGAATGTTTTATGAATGAATGAATGAATGGATCAGTGCAATTTCGCTTTTATGTATAGAGATTGGTTCAAAAATAGGCTGCGTCTAAATTACGAACTCTGTCTTAATTTGTAGAAAGCATTCTGCTCTACAATTTCATACCAAATTTATTATTTTTGAACCAATATTGACCGAGCTGGAGTCATTCTCCCATCTTGCCAGAATGTCATCTTTGCTTGAACAGACTATACATACATACGGCTATATGAGTTTAATTATTGGAAAATCGAATTTTTATGGAATTAAAGTGTAGTTTATATCAAAAATTAAGGCGGTTTCGTCTGCTTCTTGTGCACTACAACAGCTGACTTTGTCAATCAGAGTTGTCATTGAGCCTAATGAAGGTTTGGAAACCAGAAGAGACAATAGATGCTTTACATCAGCTGTTAGTAGGTTACATCACCTACAACAGACAGACGAAACCGCCCAACGTTTTGGCGTCAGCTATAGAATCTAATAGATATAGTTCGTTCAAGCAAAGAAGACCCTCTGACAAGATGTGAAAACGACTCCAGCTCGGTTTATATTGGTTCAAAAATGATTGATCGGGTCTCAATCGTAGGGAACATTCTGATATACATTTGGGCGAAATACATTTTTTAATCCAATATTGACCAAGTTGGAGTCATTTTCTCAACTTGCCAGAGGGTCTTCTTTGCTTGGAAAGACTATATAGCTACTTGATTGTGAAAACAAGGATTGTGAAACATTGCATATCATCATCTTCTTGTTCTTCAAGATAAGGATCATTAGAAAGCACTGAGTAGTTTATCTAGATACAGTGTAATTTAAATGTCGTTTGGAATAGATTTTCTCCGTCAAGTGAAAAAAGAATGAGGTAGAGTAAGACGAAGAAGGAAAAGAAGATGATGAAAAATAAGTGATGAAAGATGTACAAGAAAAAGTAAGAAAAGTAGAGGGGGAACGAGATGACGAAGATAAAAGAGGGAAATTTTGAGTTGAAATTGAAATTTATAGAATGTAATAAGAGACGAGGAGAAGAAGAAGAAGAAGAAGAAGAAGAAGAAGAAGAAGAAGAAGAAGGAGAAGAAGAAGAAGAAGAAGAAGAAGAAGAAGAAGAAGAAGAAGAAGAAGAAGAAGAAGAAGAAGAAGAAGAAGAAGAAGAAGAAGAAGAAGAAGAAGAAGAAGAAGAAGAAGAAGAAGAAGAAGAAGAAGAAGAAGAAGAAGAGGAAGAAGTAGATTACAAAAATAAGAGAGAGGAATTAAGAAAATTGGAGTTGAAATTGTAATAAGAAACGGAAGGAGAACAAGAAGGAGAAGAAGTTTATGATGAAAAATGAGTGGTGGAAGAAGTACAAGAAGAAGAAGAAGAAGAAGAAAAGGAAAAAAAAGAAGAAGAAGAAGAAGACTTAGAAGAGGAAATGATAAAAATAAGAGAGTGGAATCGAGAAAATTGAAGTTGAAATTGGAATTAGAGTGAAAGAATTGAAATAAGAAACGAGAGACGAAGGAGAAGAAGAATCACTAGGCATCCAAATATTGTGTAGCGCAATCACAAAATCTTCAAAAACTTCATGTAATATCATTTAGTCGAATAAGTAGACCTATTACATAGCTGACACCAAAACTATAGGCGGTTTCGTCTGTCTCTTCCACCTGATGTGACCCACTGTAGCCTATCCAAGCAAAGAAGACCCTCTGGTAAGATGGGAAAATGACTCCAGCTCGGTACAAAAATTATCAAATTTCCCTCAATTTCAAGTACTCTTAATTTGATCTACTCTTAAGACAACATTTATAATTCTTGAACAAATATTGATAGAGCTCGAGTAATTTTCCCATCTTGCCAGAGGGGGTCTTCTTTGCTTGATCAGACTGTACAATGATATAGAATGTTCTTGAACACTGGCGGCTCGTGCCCACGAAATGGGTGAAGTGCTGTGCAGTAAAAGATACGGGCACTTCACCTGTTTCGTGGGTACGAGCCGCCAGTGGTTGAAATCATGATTAAAGTGTTGAATCATATTATAGAGAGAAACACGCTGTACTAAGGCACTGTATTATAGGTTTAACGGCCCGCTTTTTTTTAGGAAATCTCAACCGGTTTGTTATACCGTACTGTTTAGTGTTGAATTACGGTTGAACCGGTTGATTGATACAAGTCATGTTTAGTGATACAAACCGCTATAAAGTTAATTGAAGATTGCAAATCAGAAGTACACTCTAATTGGTGTAGTCTGTCCAAGCAAAGAAGGCCCTCTGGCAAGATGGGAAAATGACTCCAGCTTGGCCAATATTGGTTCAAAAATCATGTGCTTGGTCTCAACTTGTAGATGACATTGTAATCGACAATTTAAGAACAAATTTATAGTATTTAAACGAATATTGACCAAGCTGGAGTCATTTCCCCGTCTTGCCAGAGAGTCTTCTCTGCTAGGACAGACTTTGCACTGTAATTGGTATCAAAGTCACTACCTATTAAGAGTGAATGTGATATTAGAGACTAAATAATGATATCAGCTGATCTAGTCTGTCCAAGCAGGGACGACCCTCTGGCAAGATGGGGAAATGACAACAGCTTGGTCAATATTCGTTCAAATACTATAAATTTGTTCTCAAATTGTAGATCAGAGCGTTTCCTACAGTTTGAGACCAAATTGATAATCTTTGAATCAATATTGGCCGAGCTGGAAACATTTTCCCATCTTGCCAGAGGGTCTTCTATATGCTTGGACAGACTTTTCCAGTATTCCCATTATGCAGCTTCCAACGCCCTCTAGCGTCTGAAACTGCAACTACATTAAGCTTTTCCCTCCTCAAAAATCCATCTATGGCACTTCACTATTGTTCATATTTGTAAAATAGATTCCATAATTCACAATTTTTTGAAAAATTACTAGAACTGGATGTTCATGGAACTAACTAAATTAGTTTTTGTGAAGTGTTAATGTATTTTGTTTGTAATAGTTGTTAATTTAGAGTCAACTTCTCGGTAGTTCAGTTCTAGTTCATTTTCTGAGAATAGTTTTCAGTTTTATCATTTTTCATCAAATTTATTTCATGAATAAGGTTAGGTAAATTTTTTGGAAGAATCATCTTGGATCAGGTCCTACATGCTAGGAACTGCCATGTTGATTCCATAACCTTACATAATCTTACTATCTATGTGTAGACTTATATTGACTCTGTCTCTGAGTCATAATATAAATTAATCTGAAGATGGAATATCTGAGGATCTGTGTTGATGGGTATAATGTAGGCCATGGGCATGGTGGGTTCAGGTCCGTGAAGTTGGCCCCCCCACGAAAGCACTAACAATGAGAGTGGTATGGATGGTTAGAGCTTGTAGTGGATAGTGCTTTTGTCCCATTGTAGGTGCTCTAATGGTTCATCTTCATCATGTGAAGTTAGCCCAAACAAGGTTCAATTGGTGTCATTAGTGGTGGATAGTGCTTTTTGTCCCATCGTAGGTGCTCTAATGGTTCAGGAGTTATGATCGAAAACCGTGAGGCTGACTTCACGTGAAGGCCCCACTCATATCTCGACTCCCAGATGTGATAAAAGGTTCAAATTGGTGTCATTCGTTAGTGCTTCGTTAGTGCTCAACATTCATTCTTGTCCCATCGTTCTTCCTCATATGGTTCAAAAGTTATAACCAAAAAACGTTATGACAGTGTGAAGTTAGCCCCCCCACTCATATCTCGTCTCACAGGTGTGATACAAGGTTCAAATTGGTGTCATTCGTTAGTGCTTTGTTAGTGCTGCTTTTGTCCCATCGTAGGTGCTCTAATGGTTCAGGAGTTATGATTGAAAAACTGTGGGGGGGGGGCTAACTTCACATGTGAAGTTAGTCCACTCATATCTCGACTCCCAGATGTGATACAAGGTTCAAATTGGTGTCATTTGTTAGTGCTTTGTTAGTGCTGGATAGTGCTTTTTGTCCCATTGTAGGTGCTCTAATGGTTCAGGAGTTATGATCAAAAAACCGTGGGGGTGGGGCTAACTACACACGTGTAGTTAGCCCCCCCCACTCATATCTCGACTCCCAGATGTGATAAAAGGTTCAAACTGGTGTCATTCGTTAGTGCTCCATTAGAGCTCAAGATTCCTCTTTGTCCCATCGTAGGTGCTCTAATGGTTCAGGAGCTATAACCAAAAATCGTTATGAAGGGTTTCCCACTCATATCTTGACTCCCAGATGTGATACAATGTTCAAATTGGTGTCATTCGTTAGTGCTTTGTTAGTGCTGGATAGTGCTTTTTGTCCCATTGTAGGTGCTCTAATGGTTCAGAAGTTATGATCAATCTTCAGGAAGAACAATGGGACAAGAATGAATGTTGAGCACTAATGAAGCACTAACGAATGACACCAATTTGAACCTTGTATCACATTTGGGAGTCGAGATATGAGTGGGGGGGGGCTAACTTCACCTGAAGTCAGCCCCCCACGGTTTTTCGATCATAACTCCTGAACCATTAGAGCACCTACAATGGAACAAAAAGCACTATCCAGCACTAACAAAGCACTAACCATCCATACCACTCTCATCGTTAGTGCTTTCATGGGGGCATATTTCAACAAACTTCATTTCGTATAAAATCCTGAGGTTCGGATCTGTAGTTTGTAAATAGTGGATTCACCTACAGGTACAGTATGTACAAGCAAAGAAGACCCTCTGGCAAGATGGGAGAATGACTCAACCTCGCTCAATAAACTAATGATGAACAAATTTCGTATAGAAAAAAATCCTGAGACTCGAGAGAACCTACCTAGGGTTCGGATCTTCGGATCAGTACTTTGTAGATAGAAAATTCACCTACAGGTACTATCTGTACAAGCAAAGAAGACCCTCTGGCAAGATGTGATGGGAAAACGACTCCAGCTTGGTCTATATTCCTTCAAGAATTATTATAAATGTGGTCTTAATATTAGATCAAGTTGTTACCTACAATTTAAGATCAAATTGATAATTTTTGAACCAATATTGAGCGAGCATGAGTCATTTTCCCATCTTGCCAGAGGGTCTTCTTTGCTTGGACAGACTATAGTTTTTTCAGGAAGGAACCAAATCGCATTTAATTACTAAAATATCTGATTGAATGGAAAAATCAAAAAAGTTGTTTTTTCTACAAAAAAAAGCATGCCTAGATGATGTTATTGGAATCAAAAGATGCTTCACATCAGCTGTTAGTGGGTTACATTAGGTACAAGAGACAGACGAAATCGCCTTACGTTTTAGCGTCAGCTAATTAGACAATTATAACACATAAACTTGCTACAAACACTCGGTGAATAGAGTATTCATCTCAATTAAATCTTTAAAAACTTGATTATCCTTTTATAGAATTCAACACTTGATTAAATTACTAGATCTTGATCAACGATATGAATGTTGTACTGTTATGATCTGTTCAAGTAAAGAAGACCCTCTGGCAAGATGGGAAAATGTCTACAGCACGGTCAATATGTGTTCAAAAATTCGAAATTTGGTCCCAATTCGTAGATCTGAATGTTTTCTACAATTTGAGACCAAATTTACGATTTTTTAACTAATATTGACCAAGCTGGAGTCATTTTCTCATCTTGCCAGAGGGTCTTCTTTGCTTGGACAGACTTTACATTAATTGAAAGTGTTGGATTACTTGTTATTTTTTCAAGTTTTCACTTTTTACTCTTTAATAATCAATTAGCTGGAAACACTTATTAGTCCAATCACTGTCTGTAACCATTTATCAATGACTATAGTCTGTTCAAGCAAAGAAGACCCTCTGGCAAGATGAGAAAATGACTCCAGCTTGGTCAATATTAGTTAAAAAATTTCAAATTTGGTTTCAAATTGTAGATCAGAATGTATTCTACAATTTGGGAAGTCTTGTTGTATAGTTTGTCCAAGTGAAGAAGACCTTCTGGCAAGATGGGAAAATGACTCCAGCTCGATCAATATTGGTTCAAAAATCATAAATTCAATCTGAAATTGTATGAAATATTCTGATGATTACTATTATTAAGACCATATTTATAATTCTTGAACCAATATTGATTGAGCTGGAGTCATTTTCCCATCTTGCCAGAAGGTCTTCTTTGCTTGGACTGACTATAAAACTCATTGTAAATTATTCAATGAGTGATACTAATCCTATTATATTAAGCGAGCAATCTCTGTATGTATGTATGTATGTATGTAAAACGGCTCTAACGTAATATAACCGTGATGGAAAAATAAGATTGCACCAGGTCTCATGTCTGGGAAAACTCTCTGGCAGGATTAATAAAAGAATAAAATATTCCTTATTCAGGCATAATCCCAAGTACTGCGTATAATGGCTGTTATCGTTAGCTGACCAACGCTATCCAGCTGGAGTGAATGGAGTTACATTCAAGTCTATAACACATGTTCATGACTGTTAAAAATTGATCATATCAATTGTGATCAAAAAGTGATCATATAATTTTGAATTTATTTTTTACAAGGAGGTTCCTTGATTTTTTACAATAACATATTTATGTAATTCAACAGTTCGGCCGCAGCTTCAGAGCGAAGCTCGGTACCAGATATTGATTATTATTTATTGAATGAGATCAGTCTCTGACTACTATTTCTTGTTTTTTCAACACATATGATTCATTCATAAGATATTGGTGACGTATGATACAGGACCTAGTATAGTTCAGAAAACGCCTCAAGTAGAATATTACTGGGTAAAATATGACTGTTACCACTGGCGGCTCGTGCCCAGGAAACAGGTGAAGTGCTGTACAGTAAAAGATACGGGCACTTCACCTGTTTCGTGGCTACGAGCCGCCAGTGACTGTTACATATTTCCTGGGGTCAAGGCAATACAAGCCATGGTTATAGTCTGTGCAAGCAAAGAAGGAAGTCTGGCAAGATTGAAAAATGACTCCAGCTCGGTTAATATTGATTCAAAGATGATTAGTTTGGTCACAAGTTGTAGATCAGAATGTTTCCTACAATTTGAGATCAAATAAACAATCATTGAATCAATATTAACCGAGCTGGAGTCATTTTTCCATCTTGCCAGAATGTCTTCTTTGCTTGGACAGACTAGTTCGACTGACCCACTAGCGTAGCCTACACATTATTCTACTGTTATAATAATCTTACTCTCCCTTTCACACTTCTTCTTCTTCTTCTTCTTCTTCTTCTTCTTCTTCTCCTCTTCTTCTTCTTGTTTTTGTTCTTAGTACTCTATCTCTCTTTCTTCCCTTTTTCCATTTCCCTTTCATGTACTTTCATTCTTCTTCATCATGTTCAGCTTCTTCATTCATTCCCAGCAACTTTAGAAAAACTCATAAAAATGACAATATTTACAAAACTAGCCAAAAAATCACACATTAAACTTTCAAAACATAATCAAAAACAAAACTTGAATTTATCGTTCTTGAACATTTCCATTTTCAAAGTATCTGACAAACTTCAAAACAAATTTTAATTTTAACAAAAATTTTAAACAAATTTTAACAGTAAGTTATAAGAAATGATTAGACAATTCAATACTTGAGTAGAAAAGCTCTAAACAGGTGTACAACTTCTTGAACTGTTTTTGAAAACCGCACATCAACAAACTTCAATAATGTCTTGAAGTTTTAGTTGATATCTATGAAGTATGTTTGTATTGGAAGTTTTCATAACTTTTAACTTAATATCCTGTTATAATTGACGCTAAAAAGTTGGGCAGTGTCGTCCATCTCTTGTATAGTCTGTCCAAGCAAAGAAGACCCTCTGGCAAGATGGGAAAATGGCTCAAGCTCGGTCAATATGGGTTCAAAACTTAACAATTTGATCTCAAATTTCAGGAAACAATTTGATCTACTTCTAAGACCACATTTATAATTTTTGAACAAATATCGATCGAGCTGGAGTGATTTCTCATCTTGCCAGAGGGTCTTCTTTGCTTGGTTCAAAAATTACCAATTTGATCTCAAATTTTAAGAAACAACTTGATCCACTTTTAAGACCACATTTTTAATTTTTGAACAAATATTGACCAAGCTGGAGTCATTTTCCCATCTTGCCAGAGGGCCTTCTTTGCTTGGACAGAGTATACCTACCCATAAGGGTCTTCCCACTGTTAAAAGACATAAGAATAATATTATTAATAGACTAATGACGATTCAAGACCAATTATACAACTAAAGAAGACCCGCCTTTCAATGTAAAAGATATAGTAACGGCGTATCTTCCCAGCGTGCGCGAAACAGTATACAATATCAGTTGATATTATAGGGCATTGGCGGCTCGTACCCACGAAACAGGTGAAGTGCCCCTATCTTTTACTGTACAGCACTTCGCCTGTTTCGTGAGCACGAGCCGCCAGTGTTATAGGGGTCAAGGATTTAGGAGACTATTAGAACAGGTGTAGCCTACTGTAAACTGAAAGTCTATTATTAAAAGATTATAAACCATGGATTTATTTATGGGTTCAGGGTAGGACCGTTCAAAGTATGATATACAGTATCGACTATCGACCTATAAATATATCGATATCTTCAAGTATATAGTATGGTTATGATTATGAACAAGATATCTAAACCTACTAAATACCATTACAAAGTCCAGTCCAGTATAGTCTGTCCAAGCAAAGAAGACATTCTGGCAAGATGGGAGAATGACTCCAGCTACATCAATATTGATTCAAAAATTATAAATGTATTCTCAAATTGTAGGGCAGAATGTGTTCTACAATTTGAGATCAAATCAATAATTGTTGAACAAATATTGACCGAAATGGAGTCATTTTCCCATCTTGCCAGAGGTTCTTCTTTGCTTGGACAGACTATATATCAATGTCTGAAAGTATATTAGTGTAGTTATAAACAAGTTAGCTTAACCAACTTTACTATTACAAAGTATATTCTAGTACCACTCTTGTAAACTATTACTAGTTCTAGTAGAAAATAATAATTATTATTAGTTCTAGTCTGATGTACTCACACAATTTGTGTAAATTTGTGTAATTAATCTACGTTGAAATTATAGGCTAATATGATTTTTTAAATCTTGAAATTAACAGTATTTTATTAACTTAATTCTATTGTTGGTTGACAACTACCTTACACTTTGTCGACCAGTCACAAACCAGTTTCCAATTAAAACTTCTCCCTATTATATTTTACCGATTTTTTGTAGTTGAAAAAAAATTCTGGCAAGAGGCAATTTCATTATATTCATCGTATAAAAATGGAATTGATTAGTATGGGAGTGCAAAGTCATATTTTTATCTCATTTCATACAGCATAAAACTATTGAAGTCTAGTACTGGCCTAAGTTACACAATAAAAGTAAAACTGAGTCTAAAATCTATAAATAAATTCTTCAAACACTAACTTGATAGAATCTTACCAGCCTGAATACATAAATGAATGTTATATTAGCACAAGATCGTCAATTGTGAATCAGCGTAATTTTTTTGTGTACGATACACCATTCATCATTTTCTTGCTAGCTGCCATTTTCCAAGACAGAACTCACGAAACACCGTCAACCAATAAGAAAAGAGCAGGTGGGGCATGAAGGCGTGTCCAAGTCAAATCGGAAACATCACCCGTCAACTGCTGCCATCTACTGGTTGAATATGGAAACTTTTCTAACCGATATTTCCGGCCATTTTGATCGTAGGTGGAGCTTGGAGGCGTGTCCAATGGAAGTCAAAGCAAGTCACCCTATTGCTACTGCCATCTGCTGGCTGAATTCGGATCTATTTCGAATGTTATTCAAGAAAGTTGGGTGGAGCAGTGAAAATGGCTGAGATCTTCAATTTGCTTGTTATTGAGTTTCCGATTTTTCCAAAAACATCTTTATTTCCAGTGAAATGAAATATTTATGATGATACCCAATATTTTTCTGAGAAAAATGTCTTACAGTATTCTCCTCCTTATGTGCTTTCAAGCAAATACTAAAAAAAATAATCAATAATTAAAAATTTAATATTTTAATGATAATGTACGGTACAATGTGACAGTTTTGCTGAATGTAGCTATTTTCTATTAATTCCTGTAGGCTTTAGCTTATCACGTATCCAATAAATAGAAACCTAAATTCAGGTCGGTGAGTAGCTTATCTGCTAGGAATTGATCTGAAAGACATTATTACCAGAGAAAATATCAATACAAGCACGGTATAAATTTTTTGGAGACCATTTCCCCCCAAAATAGGGGTTTTTCAAATACAAGGATATCTTTTAATTGCTCTAGTTCAAAAACTATACAAGGGAGAAAGGTGTACTTTGTCTCAAATTGTAGAGGACAAAATTATCCCCCGAGGGATTTTGAATTGAACAATTCAAAGTAATATGTCAAAAGATCTGAGCGAACAAAAACTGAAAATACTCAATTATAGTTTTTCTTGAAAATTAACCTATTTTTTGAAAAATCGTAATTCGGTTTCTAGTAAAGATAAAGAGATGATTCTACCACCATTCTCTTGCAAATTTTATTTAATAAAAAAAGGTTCAGTAAGGTTTTTTCCGACGCTTCGTTCCAACGTGATTCCAAGAGAACCAAAAAATGAGCAAAATTTTCCAATATGGCGGCCAAAAAAACAACTTTCCGACACGAGTTGGGAGTGGGATTTTTTACACGTTAAATAGGAGGGTGTCAGCTACCATTTCCACCATAAAACATCTTTGTTGCAATTAGTTCCAGGTTGACCCCTGTTTTGAGCTAGAATGACTCGACTAATAGCTTAGGCGGTACAAAAAATTATGGTTTGTTGTATAACTATGTATATTTCGAGTTCTATATTGACTAATTCAGTTCCCAAAACACATTCAGCGACTAATTGAATCCGAAATAACTAATTTGATATGTAAATGGCAAATTTAATTATACTACTTAGAAAAAAATGAGATTGGTATTTAGCACTGAATAAGAAATTAAAAACGTGAATGACCTTTGGAATAAAGGTTATGCATATTATAGACGGTCCAACCAAAGAAGACATTCTGGCAAGATAAAAAAATGACTCCAGCTCGATCAATATTGGTTCAAAAATTATCAAAATGGTCTCAAATTGTAGAAAATATTATTCCGTACAATTTGAGTTCAAGTTTATAATCTTTTAAGCAATATTGACCGAGCTGGAGTCATTTTCCTGGAGTCAGAATGTCTCCTTTGCGTGGAGAGACTATAGAACCAAAATAATCAGGACTACTATTTCTTCATTATCTTTTTCTCTGTTCCTCACTCACATTTTCTCCTTTTTCATCTTTCTTTTTCGCTTTCATTCTTTTCTCCATGATAGTTCAACTCCCATTTTTCTATCTGATTCATTCCTATTCCACCTTTTTCCTCTTCTCTACACTTCCTCCATCTTCAGTTCTTCTCCTTCCTTCATCCAACCTATGCTATCATTCTCTTATCATTTTTTCTCTTCATCCTCCTCCTCCTCCTCCTCCTCTCCTTCTTCGTCTTATTTCTCTTCTTTATTCGTCCTATTCTTCTCCTTCCTCTTCTCCTTTGTCTTGTATTACCCGCTTCCTATTCTTCTTTCAACAATCCATTCGTCTTTTTTTCTCATTTTCATTGCTGTTTCAATCTCAATTCACTCTTTCTCCTCCATGTTATAGAGTTTTTTTTTATTTCACCTCCTTCATCTATAATTATTACACCTTCTCTATTACCTAGAAGAGGTAATAAAGAAGGAAGATTAAAATCTTCTCTTCCTTATTTCCGTGTGATCAGATGAAAATCAGATTTTCACATAGATATGCTGATTCATAGATAATAAATGATAATACTAAGTTATGATATATAATACATAATAATACTAATGATAATTTATTTATTTATTTTATCGAAATAATACAGTAAAGGAGAGAAAAAAACAGGCGTTAGCCCAAAACTTCTTCTACACCAATTTTGATTAAATGTCCAAATTCAGGTTGAAAATCCAATGAAATACTAGTAGGGCTATAGTCTGTCCAAGCAAAGAAGAGCCTCTGGCAAGATGGGAAAATGACTCCAGCTCGGTCAATATTGGTTGAAAAATTGTTGATTTGGTCTCAAATTTTAGATCTGAACGTTTCCTACAATTTGAGATCAAATGTTTGATTTTTGAACCAATATTGACCGAGCTTGAGTCATTTTCTCATCTTGCAAGAGGCTCTTCTCTGCTTGGTCAGACCATACCATCTGGTTGCCAGTTTTATATACAGCAGAGGTGAGTAATCATCAACCAGAATATCTATTTTAGGTTTTAAAATTTGAAGTGAAAATTAATATTATATTAAAATTATTATAGATAAAATTAAATAATATTATCCGTGTTTTGGTTCTTTTTATTTATGTAACAACCTTCCAAATTCTAAATTATTACGGTTTCATAGTTTTTTTTTTACCTTCAGAAGTTGGAATTTGTGTATAATTTAAGTTTCAAGTGTGGACATAACCTCTATTTTGAATATTTCAACCAAAATTGGGAAGAAGAGACGTTTTGAACTTTGTCTGTGTTTCAATCCTACTGTATTTCAATCTTGTTAATAAATAAATAAATAGAGGTAACGCGTGATCCTCTCAACCATTTAGAACACCAATAGGTGAAATTTCGTTCATGACTCAATTTACTAATACTTTTGATGATTGACTTTTCAATGACTATTGTATCAATAAGTCACAAGTCACTAATACCAATAGCCCGCCAACATAATAATAATTATATTAATGGCCTTTAATATTCTATTATTGAGACATAGCCGACAGATCGGATCATTAGTACTATTGTACGATTTGAAAGGTGACAAGACCTGTATTATGGGATTGTAATATTGGAGAGAGAGTGAGAGATTGAGAGAGAGGGAGAGAGAGAGAGAGAGAAAGGGAGAGAGAGAGAGAAAGAAACAGAGACAGACATAGAAAGAGAGAAAACCGTTAAGCAGTGGATGGAGAAGAAGTAACATTACTAGATGAAGACTAATTGAAATATGAAAGTAATAAGTAAGAAGAAGAATTAGAAGAAGAAGAAGAAGAAGAAGAAGAAGAAGAAGAAGAAGAAGAAGAAGAAGAAGAAGAAGAAGAAGAAGAAGAAGAAGAAGAAGAAGAAGAAGAAGAAGAAGAAGAAGAAGAAGAAGAAGAAGAGAAAAAATGAGTAGAAGAAGATGAAGAAGAGAAAAAATGAATAGAAGAAGAAGAAGAAGAGAAAAATGAATAGAGAAGAAGAAGAGAAAAAATGAGTAGAAGAAGATGAAGAAGAGAAAAATGAGTAGAAGAAGAGAAAAGAAGAAGAAGAAGAAGAAGAAGAAGAAGAAGAAGAAGAAGAAGAAGAAGAAGAAGAAGAAGAAGAAAAATAAGAAGACGAAGAATTAGACGAAAGATTGAGAGATAGTGAAACATATAGGACAAAAACAAGTTACAATCTCCAAACACACTCAAATAAAATTTAACAGCCATACCCTACTTATCAATGAATTCATAGCAAGTGCGATTTAAACTTTAAAGTTTATATTCTTGACCACTTACAGTGCAACTCCTATCCACTACTAAATCAAAATAAGGCGATAAAATTGTTTATTGCAGCCTAGTGTGGTGTGGCCTTTCAGAAGTGCATGTAATAACACCTCTACAATACACTTGTATTTTGGTCTATATATAAGTAGAATTCACTAGTATTACTAGTCCGTATATAGAAGTAGAATTCACTTCTACTATTAGTCCGTATACATATAGAACTAGAATTCACTTGTATCATTCGTCCGTATGCATATGTATAGAATTCACTTGTGAGCCCTACCCAGCAGAATAGAATATGAAGAAATATATTTTTATAAATATTTCTATATTCTATTCTCTCTGGTCCTATCATACATTATACTGGAGGTCTAATAAGTTATATACAGGGAGAAAGTCCAAGCGAAGAAGAAATTCTGACTAGATTGGAAAATAACTTTAGTCAATATTAGTTTGAAATAATTATTTGAGCTCAAATTTTAGAGAAAATTGTTTCAAACAATTTGAGATTGAATGTATAGCTCTTGAACCAATATTGACCGAGCTGGAGTCTTTTTCTCATCTTAAAAGAATGTCTTCTTTGCTTGGATTGACTATAACACTTTCTATATATATATATATATATATATATATATATATATATATATATATATATATAGAGCATAGTTCCAATAATACTTTCTATACAGGGTGTTTCAGGAGGAATGTGCAATACTTCTCAAGCTGATTCCTTACACCAAGTAGACAAAAAAGTTCCATGGGACCAACCCTCAAAAACGCTTTGTTACTGAGATAACAATGGCGGAAAATTGAGATTTTTTTAAATATATTAATTTTTCTAATTTTTAGAGGCTTTAGTGAGGGTCTAAAATGATCAATTCCTATGTAAAATTGGCTGAGGAATTGAATGAAACCAGTTCCAAGTTTGTAACTTTAGCGGTTATCGAGATAATTGGAAAAATATGCTAAAAAACGCCATTTTTCAACAATAAGGGTTATAACTGGATAAGGAATCCTAAAATTGTATTTTTTATTAATGGAAGTTGAAGAGAGTCGGATTCTCAACAAAAAGTTAAATGGCGGCGATTGTGTAAATCTTACCCAAATCTCAGAAATGGCGATCAAAAATCGCAAAATTGACAAGAGTGATGAATTTGTGTTTAGTAGCAATTTTGCGATTTTTGATCGCCATTTCTGAGATTTGGGTGAGATTTACACAATCGCCGCTATTCAACTTCCATTGATAATAAATACAATTTTATAATACCTGATCCAGTTATAACCCTTATTGTTGAAAAAATGGCGTTTTCTAGCATATTTTTCTAATTATCTCAATTACCGTTGAAGTTACAAACTTGGAACTGGTTTCATTGAATTCCTCAGCTAATTTTACATAGGAATTGATTATTTCAGAACCTCACTAAAGCCTCTAAGAAATTAGAAAAATTAATATATTTTGAAAAATCTCAATTTTCCGTCATTGTTATCTCGGTAACAAAGCGTTTTTGGGGGTTGGTCCCATGGAACTTTTTTGTCCACTTGGTGTAAGGAATCAGCCTGAGAAGTATTGCACATTCCTCCTGAAACACCCTGTATAATAGGAGGATAGTTACAAACTTAGATAATATTATACCAATGTGTAATGTATAAGTTATTCTTAGGTATGTTAGACCCATGTATACTTGGTCCATGGTTATTGTAAATGTTGAATAATGGTCAGTTGGTATTTACTTTTGAATATGTAATCATGTAAACCACTTATGGTAATACAGTCATGAATATTATTCACTGTACATGATTCGAATACATAGAGTATTTTGTATTCATGAGATCTGTTCAATTTTATGAGTTAACAAGAAGAATAAGGAGTGGATACATTATTTGGACTGATGGAGAAGAAGAAGAAGAAGAAGAAGGAGGAGGAAGAAGAAGAAGAAGAAGAAGAAGAAGAAGAAGAAGAAGAAGAGAAGAAGAAGAAGAAGAAGAAGAAGAAGAAGAAGAAGAAGAAGTCGAATATATTGTGCAATAGAGTTGAAACCTGACTTGTTAGACACCGAAATGTTGCTCCACATGGAACAATAATTCGGGTTTTTGTACTCTTTTAGTTTTCTTATTCTTCTTCCACCTCAACAACTTCTCCTGTTTACTTCTCTTTCTTCTTTTCCTTTTTCTCTCTCTTATCTATATCTTTTCTTTTTTATCCATATCTTTTCTCATGGATAAGATCGAAGCCTTCATATAGGTCTGAATCGTCTGATTCAAATAATTGGATGAATAGTATAATATGTACTTACTATTAAATTCATTGGTATTTATTATTAAATAGCTTTTATATTGATAATATTGAACCTTCTCCTCCTTCTTCTTCTTCTTCTCCTCCTTCTCTTCCTTCTCTTCCTCCTCTTCCTCCTTCTACTCCTCCTCCACCTTCGTCTTAATACCATCTTAATACCAAATTTCATAATTTTAAGAGTTTCCAATAATTCACGTTACTAACTAGTTTCTTCTTATAATTCTTATTTTCTTTCACTCCTCCTTTTTCTTCTTTCTTCTTCTACTTTTCATTCTTTTTGACATTTTTCCTTCTCTTCTTATTCCTACATGTGATGAAGAAATGATCTGTTCTAAAAATGTTTATACTTAAATTCTCGAATTTTTCAGAGTTTTCAGTAATTATCATTACTTTCTTCTGATTGATCTTTCCTCTTTTTTCTCCTTCTCCTCCTTCTTCTCCTCTTCATCCTCCTTCCACTACTTTGTCATTTTTTATCTGAACTTGATGAATTTCTAGATATATTTCGGTAATGTAAGTCCTTTTCTCCTCCTCCTCCTCCTCCTCCTCCTCCTCCTCCTCCTCCTCTTCCCTCCTCCTCCTCCTCCTCCTTCTCCTCCTCCCTCCTCCTCTCCTCCTCTCCTCCTCCTCCTCCTCCTCCTCCTCCTCCTCCTCCTCCTTCTCCTCCTCTGAACCTGTTCCGTGAACCTTGATTCCAATACAGTTCTCATTCCCATTGTGCTGTCAATACTAATGCAATTTCAAGTCAACACTAATTCAAATTTATTACGCTACACAAAATTTGGAATGAAGTTCTTCCAGATCACTTTTTCATTCATTATTCAATAATACTCTTTTTCAAGTCTCAACTAATTCAGATTTATTGCAGTCTGTCCAAGCGAAGAAGACCCTCTGGCAAGATGGGAAAAAGACTACAGCTCGGTGAATATTTGTTCAAAAATTGAAAATTTGGTCTTAAATTGTAGGCAAACATTCTGATCTACAACTTGGAACCAAAATTATGATTGTAGATCCAATATTGACCGAGCTGGAGTCGTTCTCCCATCTTGCCAGAATGTATTCTTTGCTTGGACTGTACTCGAAATTTGGCATGGAGTATTTTGGTCCACTTTTTCATTCATTTCTATTGTGAAGTAATGCATTTAGGGCAGGGTATCTCGCTGCAATAAGTTTTGGAATTTTGAATATAATTTATGTAAAGAGAGCGTTATCAGTGAGATGTATCTTGTATCTGTATTTTCAACTTTTTTATTATTCTTGTTCATTGATGTCTGATTCTCTCTGTTTTTTTTTCTTCTTCTCATTGTTCTTGTTAATGTTCTTCTTCTTCTTCTTCTTCTTCTTCTTCTTCTTCTTCTTCTTCTTCTTCTTCTTCTTCTTATTCTTGTTCTTCTCCTTGTTCTTCTTCTTCTTCTTCTTCTTCTTCTTGTTCTTCTTCTTCTTGTTCTTCTTCTTGTTCTTGTTCTTCTTCTTCTTCTTCTTCTTCTTCTTCTTCTTCTTCTTCTTCTTCTTCTTCTTCTTCTTCTTCTTCTTCTTCTTCTTCTTCTTCTTCTTCTTCTTCTTCTTCTTCTTCTTCTTCTTCTTCTTTTTCTTCTTCTTTTTCTTCTTCTTATTCTTTTTCTTCTTCTTTTTCTTCTTGAAAATAAAAATAGCAATCAATGAAATAGATTCGGTTACACAGCTCCAGTCATTTCTATTGTTAACAGATGACAGGGCTTCAGCCTTTTATTGGCGAAGGTATCCTGGATATTATAGTCTGTCCAAGCAAAGAAGACCCTCTGTGGCAAGTCGGGAGAACGACTCCAACTCAATCAATATTGGTTCGAAAATCAATTTGATCTCAAATTTTATGAAAATTTCTGATTTACTATCAAGACCACATTTATAATTCTTCAACCAATGTGGACCGAGCTGGAGTCATTTCCCCATCTTGCCAGAATATCTTCTTCGCTTGGAAAGACGATAACTTGAAAGACAAGAAAATGTTGAACCGCTATAATAAATAAATGGACAAACCACAGATTAATAAATCTATGATTTGACAATATCTTGTACTTAATTTAATATAATGGATAACTACCATAACATCACCTTCACAACTATTCAACAAGTATCTCAAGGAATTAATTTTTTATACAAATTACATGCCTATTACATTTTGACATACCTTGAAAATACTCTTACACCGTCACTAATAAGTAATTTGAGCCTATTTTTCACCAACAACATTGAAAATTATAGTCCGTCGAAGCAAAGAAGACATTCTGGCCAGATGGAAAAATGACCTCAGCTCGGTCAGTATTTGTTCAAAAACTATCAATGAAAAACTATCTACAAGTGTAGAGAATAATGTTTTCTACAATTTGAGATCAAATTTATAAATTTTGAACTAATATTGATCGAGCTGAAGTCATTTTCCCATCTTGCCAGAATGTCTCTTTGCTCGAGGAGACCTTGTACGGTTATATTTATATTGAATTAGTTGTACTGGAAAACTATTCTCACCTCTTAGGTCGTGAATAATTTATAATTTCTATCTCCTTTCTATATCTATCATTTTCATCAGTCTCATAGCTATAACTGGTAAGGTGGTTTCGTCTGCTCCCTGTGCGCTCCAACAGCTGATGTTGTCAATTGGATTTGTTACCTAGCTTTGCCTAGATTATGTTATTGAAATCAAAAGAGACAATAGATGCTTTACATCAGCTGTTAGTAGGTTACATCACGTACAACAAACAGACTAATTCATCATTTATTCATCATTAAAATAATTTGGGCCCTAAGTTTATCTCTTTCTATTTATTTTTCTCCCTATTTTTTACTCACTTGCTCTCTCTTTCTTCATCTACAATTTTAATCATTCTTGATCTCCTCCCATTTTGACAAGATTTCAAAAATAGTGTTGAACAAAATTTATGACTATTACTTGATTTATGCTCATAACTTACCAATTTCTGTAGGAAAAGTTCAAGGTCCTATTACTAGAAACATACAGTTCGTGATGTAGGCCTATAGATCAAGCTATTTGTAGGCCTTTAGTTGGATGTCATATAGCTGGCGCCAAGATGTTAGGCGGTTTCGTCTGTCTCTTGCACGTGATGTAACCTACTAACAGCTGATGTAAAGCACCCATTGTCTCTTCTGATCTCAATAACATCACCTAGACATAGCTGAATGACTACTCTGATTGACATCATCAGCTGTTGGAGCGCACAAGGAGTAGACTAAACCCAAGGTGTATAGAATAGTAGTACTATTATATGATAATGGTGATAGTAATACTATTCTGTACACCTTGGACTAAACCGTCTGAGATGAAATAGAAACACACGTAGTTGAATGGAGCAATGCACACTGGTCAGCTGATTTTTTACTTGTGTTGCTCCATACAACCATGTATTTCTATTACATCTTGTGTCCGCGACTTTGTTGTAATGTATACACAATACACTACCTACCTTAAGTGAAAAAGTTTACTCGAATCCTGAACAGGTATAGTCTGTTGAAGCTAAAAAGACCCTCTGGTAAGATGGGGAAATGACTCCAGCTCGAACAATATTGCTTCAAAAATTATCAATCTGGTCTCAAACTGTAGATCAGAATGTTCCCTACAATTTGAGACCAAATTTATTATTTTTGAACCAATATTGATGTAGCTGGAGTCATTTTCCCATCTTGCCAGAGGGTCTTCTTTGCTTGGACATACTGTAGAGCATCCTGCCTGCATCACGCATGAATAATAAAGATATATCAGCTTGAAAATAAATTGTTTGTTTTGTTTGGTATGTGATCTATTAACATAATCTATTTTTGAACAATACACGTTTTTTGTGTGTCGTTTTCTTGGAGGGAATTTCCCCTCAACCGGATGTAGTTAGCTGGGAAAGAAACAAAACAATAAGAAGAATGAGAAGGTACAGACTAAGAAGAAGAAGAAAAAGAGTGAGAAGTTGGATAATAAGATAAAGGAGGAGATTTAGAAGAAGAAGAAGAAGAAGAAGAAGAAAGAAGAAGAAAAAGAAGAAGAAGAAAGAAGGGAAGAAGGAAATTAAGATGAAGAAGAAGGAGGAGGAGGGGAAGAGGATGAGGATGAGGAGGTGGAGTGAGGAGGAGGAGGAGGAGGGAGGAGGAGGAGGAGGAGGAGAAAAGACAGACTGAAGATAAAGTTGAAGTTGTCTATGTAAGAATACGACGGATGTAAACTAAGGTGGGAAGCAAAAAGAGAAAAACGAAGAATAGAAGAGATAATCGAATGAAGAAGACGAAGAGGGAAGAAAGAAGAAGAAGAGGACCCAGAGAGAACGCAGAGAAGTCCTAGAGAAAAAGACAAGAAATAGTATAGTCTGTCCAAGCAAAGAAGACCATCTGGTAAGATGTGAAAATGACTCCAGCTCGACCTATATTGGTTCAAAAATTACTGGTCTGGTCTCAAATTGTAGGAAACATTCTGATCTACAATTTGAGACGACATCAATAATAATTTTTGAACCAATATTGAGTGAGCTGGATTCATTTTCACATCTTGCCAGAAGGTCTTCTTTGCTTGGACACACCATACAATACTACTTGGTGCAAATTCTAACATGGAATGTATTAATAAAATTATGATTATTACTAGCCGGCAGGCTCTTCGCTCGCCTTCTTCGCCTAGCCAGGGGACTCCGCCCCCTGGACCCCCGACAGTATAGGCAGTGTAAGTGAGTCAAACTGCAAAACCTCTGTCAGTGTCAGCTAAGACAAACAGCCTCGCTTCGCTCGCCTGCAAACTCCGTTCAGATGGGATTCGAAATTTATTGAGTACAGCATTTTCACACCTAATATAGACCTGTCTACCTAATTCCAACATTCTATGCCAAATTGTTCTAGAAAAATCTAAGAAAAACTCCGAAAATTCAAAAAATAGTAAAACGTAAATATTAAGCGTAACTTTGGGAATTATATCGGACATAGTTTGAAACTTGATTCAATATCTTCCAAATCAGTTCATCTACAATGTCGCTGAACCATTGAATTTACAGTAAGGATTGGTCGTATCAAAACGGAAGATATGCAACCCGCAATACATCTACAATTTTGAAAAACCTGATTCCTGGCGTAATCTTGAACAGAATTCAAAAATATCTTAACACAACATTTCTAGACCTTATCTGAACCTGCCCACCAAATATCAACATTTTCTACCAATTGGTTCTCGAAAATATGAGGAAAAGTCCGAAAAACTCTAGAAAAACTAAAATATTTGGCGTATCCTTGTAAAGTTTTTAAAATCCGTTCTTAGCGCGCGTCTAAACGTCCAACTGAACATGCCTGCCAAATTTGATCGTATTCGATTTAGTGGATTTTTAGTTCTGGTGATGAATGAATGAGAAAAAGACGAAGAATATATCAATGTAGACGGTGAAGAAGAAGGAAGAGGAAAAGAGAGGAAGAAGAAGTAGATACAGAAAGAGAGAGTAGAAAGGGAGGAGGAGAAATAATAAATAGAAAGAGATGAATATCGGTTCAAAATTATACTTTTGGTCTCAAATTGTAGATCAGAATGTTTCCTCCAATTTGAAACCAAATTAATAATTTTTGAACCAATATTGACCGAGCTGGATTCATTTTCCCATCTTGCCAGAATGTCTTCTTTGCTTGGACCGACTACGTGTGTGATTAACCGACTACGTGAGGTTGAAAAAGTATGCAACCGAAATTTTCAGCTTGAAAATTTAAAGTGTAAATTGATATTTTAAAATCTTTCTAGGCCTATTTTTTGGTGTTATTCTGATATTTAAATGAACATTCAAAATTCCAAATCATAGTTTTTTAATTTTGCAGTGTGTAAATTTGTGAATAGTGATAGTGATCAAGAAACAAGTGAACATAACCTATATTTTTTCAACTTATTCATCTAAATTTGGGAAAAGAACGTTTTGGGCTAAATTGCCTGTGTTTTTACCCTTCATTGTAATCTCTTGAATAAATAAAATAAATAAAAATAAATAAATAAAATAACTTGAGGGAGGAATTTCGAAATAATGTTTTAAGATGAAAATTTCAAGTAATTTTTAAAGTTTCATGAACTTCTATTATTTATTGTCAGTATGACACCTAGATAGGTACAGTATAAGGAAGCAGGAACTATTTCTTATTGGAGGTCATTATTCCTCTTCCTTTCCCTCCTCTTCTTCTTCGTTTTCTTCTTTTTCTTCTTCTTCTTCTTCATCACCTTCTTTTCCTAGTCGCCCTCTCTCTCTTCTACTCCACTTTACAAATCGGTTCTTTTGTTTCTGTAGTCTTTTATTCCATTGTCTTATGAATTACGACTGTCATCACTATTATTAAGATTATGACTATAATATGGACCGGTATTTCAACATTGAATGACCTTCAATATATTTGTCTTTATTCTTCTTCTTCTTCTTCTTTTCTTCTTCTTCTGCTGAAATCAGACTTGTGATTTCAAACCAACAGTTACTAAATATTATGAACAATTTATACATCATTTGATAGTCTGGCCATGCAAAGAAGGCATCCTGGCAAGATGGAAAAATGACTCCCGCTCGGTCAATATTGGTTCAATATTCATCAATTTGGTCTCAAACTGTATATCAGAGTGTTCTCTTCAATTTGAGAAGAGGAGGAACATTTGTAGGATCTCAATTTTGTTTTCTGGAATTTGAGACCAAATTCATTATTGTTGAGTCAATATTGATCAGTGTCATTTTCTCATCTTGCCAGAATGTCTTCTTTCCTTGGACAAACTTTACCCAATAGATATTTGAATTATGAACTAACAACCGTCAATATAAATCGCGCAAAATATAATAATAAAGACATTAGCCAGTCTATGTATCTGTAGTTTCTCTGTAATTCTGTAAAAATGTAATGTTTCTACAATTCTCTGTGGTTTTGTTCATTGTAATGACCAACACAGTTTTCAACGTGAATTATAATATCAATTAATAAATAAAAAAATATTCTTTTGGCTTTTATTGGTGGGGAGACCCTTACGAGTAGTTCCACCTCGCCAATGTGCACTTGGCCAGAACCGGCCACCCATCCAAGTGCAGTCCACAGTGTTCGTGACTTAACCGACAGACAGATCACCCTCACTGAGAGACCAATTGCCAGTACATATCAATAAGTAATAAATGAATAATTACTATGCTGTAACTCTTATTAAGATCCTATTTTTTATTCATGACCCCTATTGGTAACTATTATTAATTATGAACAGCTGTTCAACTGGATGTGAGTCATGATAATAGTTACTCGAAATTAAATTTATCACAGGATAATTATTTCGAATTAATTAATCATAAACCTGTTGTAGTGAACGATATCTCTCTCAATAATCATATCCCACTCAATTATAACTCTTTCTCAGTCTTTTCAGTCAATCTTCAGTTATTCCTCATTATCCTTTCCTTCCTCCGATCTTCTTCTTCTCCTTCTTCTTCTTCTTCTTCTTCTTTTTCTTCTTCTCCTCCTTCTTCTTCTTCTTCTTCTTCTTCTTCTTCTTCTTCTTCTTCTTCTTCTTCTTCTTCTTCTTCTTCTTCTTCTTCTTCTTCTTCTTCTTCTTCTCCTTCTCCTCCTCCTCCTCCTCCTCCTCCTCCTCCTCCTCCTCATCATCCTTCTTCTTCTTTTTCTTCTTCTTCTTCTTCTTCTTCTTCTTCTTCTTCTTCTTCTTCTTCTTCTTCTTCTTCTTCTCTCTCTTCCTCCTCCTCCTCCTCTCATCCTCCTTCTTCTTCTTCTTCTTCTTCTTCTTCTTCTTCTTCTTCTTCTTCTTCTTCTTCTTCTTCTTCTTCTTCTTCTTCTTCTTCTTCTTCTTCTTCTTCTTCTTCTTCCTTCTTCTTCTTCTTCTTCTCCTCCTTCTTCTTCTTCTTCTTCTTCTTCTTCTTCTTCTTCTTCTTCTTCTTCTTCTTCTTCTTCTTCTTCTTCTTCTTCTTCTTCTTCTTCTTCTTCTTCTTCTTCTTCTTCTTCTTCTTCTTCTTCTTCTTCTTCTTCTTCTTCTTCTTCTTCTTCTTCTTCTTCTTCTTCTTCTTCTTCTTCTTCTTCTTCTTCTTCTTCTTCATCTGCAGAATTAAAAATTCAAACCAACATTTGAGTCTAAATCAAAGACTGGAAATGATCAATTAATACAATAGGCTACTAGCCGGCAGGCTCGCTACGCTCGCCTTATCGATCTAGCTTGGCAATAAAGATCTAGCAGTGTCAATAAACAAACAGTTTCATCAATTTGGAGGATTGTTTTTCATTGTCGTTTCTCTTGGACTTCGAAAATGTTCCACAATTAATGAACTAGTATTCCAAATCTCTGTCATGTCTCTCTCTCCCTGTGAACTCTATCTCTGTCTGAACTCTGCTATATATCCGTCTATCTGAATAATCGTGCTCCTAATCTCTCAATACACATCGCCTATACCAGTCTGTCCAAGCAAAGAAGACCCTCTGGCAAGATGGGAAAATGACTCCAGCTCGGTCAACATAAACTTCAAAATTGTAGATTTGGTCTCAAATTGTGGGAAACATTCTGATCTACAATTTGAAACCAAATTGATGATTGTTGAACCAATATTGACCGAGCTGGAGTCATTCTCCCATCTTGCCAGAGGGTCTCCGTTGCTTGGACCGACTTCAGTAGCCTTGAACCACTTTTCAGGCATTGTAATTATATTTGTTCGGCTGATAGTCGGCAATCATTGATCGATTGATCAATTATCATTATGTTGGGTAATTGAGGAGGAGGAGGAGGAGGAAGAGGAGTAGGAGGATGAGGAGGAGGAGGAGAAGAAGGAGAAAGATAAATTAATTCAATTGATTGAATTTATTGAGTTCAAAATCTCTAATTCGATTTATTCATTAGAGTGTACATGAACATTTATTCTGTGTTTTTGAGAAAAAGAAGAATGAGGAGAAGATTAAGAAGAAGAAGAGGAAGAAGAAGAAGAAGAAGAAGAAGAAGAAGAAGAAGAAGAAGAAGAAGAAGAAGAAGAAGAAGAAGAAGAAGAAGAGGAAAAAGAAGAAGAAGAAGAAGAAGAAGAAGAAGAAGAAGAAGAAGAAGAAGAAGAAGAAGAAGAAGAAGAAGAAGAAGAAGAAGAAGAAGAAGAAGAAGAAGAAGAAGAAGAAGAAGAAGAAGAAAAAGACGGAGAAGGACGAGCGGAAGAAGAAGAGATGAAGAAGAAGAAGAAGAAGATGAAGAAGATTGAACGAAGAAGAAGAAGAAGAAGAAGAAGAAGAAGAAGAAGAAGAAGAAGAAGAAGAAGAAGAAGAAGAGAAAAGACGGAGAAGGACGAGCGGAAGAAGTAAGAGATGGAGAAGTAGGAGAAGAAGATGAAGAGATTGAACGAAGAAGAAGAATAAGAACGGGGAAGAAGAAGAAGAAGAATAGGAATAAGGAGGAAAGAAAGAGAAACAAAGAAAAATAGATACAGAAACAGCTATTAAATTATATAGTCATTTGAGTCACCAGAGTTATACCTGGAAAAATTGTGAAATCGATTCAGAATGACATTGAAGCGGATATTATGCTTTATGGAATACGAAGGAGAAGAAGATGGAGGAGAAAAATTAGGAAGGGAGAAGAAGGATAGCAATTTGAAGATTTAAACTTTAAATCAGTGAACTTCAAAATTAGGAGATGTACTTAAACAAAGAAGAGGAAGAATTAAAAGAAGAACGCAAGGTGAAGACGGAGAAGAAGAAGAAGAAACAGCGAAGAAGAAGAAGAAGAAGAAGAAGAAGAAGAAGAAGAAGAAGAAGAAGAAGAAGAAGAAGAAGAAGAAGAAAACTTTTTTCATGAAGACCTTATCAGTTCTCATTAATACTAATTGTATGTTTTTAGTTATCAAATCTGCAAATTGGTGTGCTCCTCTTCTTCTTCTTCTTCTTCTTCTTCTTCTTCTTCTTCTTCTTCTTCTTCTTCTTCTTCTTCTTCTTCTTCTCTGTTTCTTCTTCTTCTTCTTCTCGTTTTTCTTCTTCTTCTTCTTCTTCTTCTTCTTCTTCTTCTTCTTCTTCTTCTCCTCCGTTCTTCTTCTTTTTCTTCTTCTTCTTCTTCTTCTTTTAATTCTTCTCTTTTCAATATACTTTTAAATTGTAGGCTACTCTTTGGCGTTCTTCAACTATTTGTTGTTAGCCATATAGTCTGTCCAAGCAAAGAAGACCCTCTGGCAAGATGGGAAAATTACTCCAGCTCGGTCAATATTGATTAAAAAATTATAAATTTGATCTCGAATTGTAGGAAAAAATTGAGTTACTATTAACAACACATATATAGTTCTTGAGAAAATTTTGACCGAGCTGGAGTCATTTTCCCATCTTGGCCGAGCGTCTTCTTTGCTTGGACAGCCTATTTAATGAGACTTTCTCGTCAACTATTAATTGATAGTTCTAGTGATAACTAAGCTAGTTTCAAACGCCATTGAACTAATTAACAGTGGTGCTTGCAACAATATAAATAGTGAATTAAATTGAAAAGCACGTTTCAAAATAGTGGAAAAACACTTGTAGAATGTAATTTACAAGGAATGTGAAGTAAAGAATTACAAATGATTTGAGGAATGTTGTAATAGTACATTACACTACAAGCACAGAAAGTAGGTGTTTACGGTATGTTTACGGAGGTGTTTACATATGAGAATATGTTATCCAAATACCGTAAACACCTTTCTGTGAGAGTTGAGTACGATACTTTTCGCCACACTGCGAGAATAAGAATAATAAATATTGTATAAGAATGTTTGCGGCGATCGCTGATTCGAATAATATTGTGATGGCTCCAGAAAGCAGTTCATTGTCGCCCGATCTAGCGGCCGGATAGGTAACTACCAGTCTCTTTCTTTGCACTAGCTCCGAAAGAACCCACTTTCGGAACTAGTAGCAAAACCGCCTGTAAATGGCGTCTTCCGAATCTCTTTAGTGCACAGAAAACAGCTGCTTTCTGTGCAGTGTGGCGAAAAATAGTACACTGTTAAGAATGAGGGATAGTTGATTCTTGTTTGGAGATGAATCTATATTATATTCACTAGTTAAGTGGTAGATTTAGGCCAACTTGTATAGTCTGTCCAAGCAAAGAAGACCCTCTGGCAAGATGGGAAAATGACTGCAGCTCGGTCAATATTAGTTCAAGAATTAAAAAAATTGGGTTTTCAGAGTAGATCAAATTGTTTCCTACAATTTGACATCAAATTCAAAATTTTTGAATCAAAATTGACCGAGCTTGAGTCATTTTCCCATCTTGCCAGAGGGTCTCCTCTGCTTGGACAGACTATACAGCTAACAACAAATAGTTTGAGAACTCCAAAGAGTAGCCTACAATTCAAAAGTATATTAAAAAGTGAAAAATTTAGTAGTAGAAGAAGAAGAAGGAGTAGGAGGAGGAGGGGGACAAGAAGAAGAGGAGGAGGAAGAAGAAGAAGAGTAGGAGGAGGAGGAAGAAGAAGAAGTTATTTTCCCAAGATGAAGATGATTCTTGATCGAATTAGTTCCATTAGGATAATGAATTACCTATTATTATTACTTATTATTATTATTACCAAGATCAATGCAAATTATTGAACCTAAATCAAGATAATTCTCAAAAAAAAAAAAAAAATTCATGTTGTGATAAATTTGATAGATTTCAGATTATATTATGATTAACATTAATAACTCTAAAATAAATTGAGTTAGTACTAAGGAATCATCAAGATAGTTCCAAAGTATTGGACCTAGTTCTTGACAATTCTACAAAAAATGGAGATTTTTAAGAAAGTGCATTAATTTTCATATAAAGTATTCTTGCACACTGTAAATAATCATCTTACCACCAAGAAAGGGACTGCGAGAAGAAACCACCCAATAACCAAATATCTATTATAAAATACAAGAAAATTTGAAAAAAATGTGATACATTTGTTGATTGCTCATCAGCTAATGGTAATCGTTTGAAAAAAACTAGAAATTTTTGACTATTTTCTCAAATATAAACAAAAGTAGTGTACCATTGATGGATTTTTCGGTAGAGAAAAGCTTAATGTAGTTGCAGTTTCAGACGCTAGATGGCGGTGAGAGCTACACGCTACAAATACTTTGATACAAAAAGTTACCATTGTGATACAGTATCACGCTCCGTATGATACTGTATCATTATTAATGCAGTGTATCTTACATTCTGTCCATGCTAAACAAGTGATTATACTCATATAATAATAATTATGGTCCGTCCAAGCAAAGAAGACCCTACAACTGGCAAGATGGGAAAATGACTCCAGCTCGGTAAATATTGGTTCAAAAATTATAAATTTGGTCTCAAATTGAAGATCATAATGTCTCCTACAATTTGAGACCAAATTTATAATTTTTGAACCAATATTGATCGAGCTGGAATCATTTACCCCTTCTTGCCGGAATGTCTTCTTTGCTTGGACAGACTATATTTAGTGAATGCGACACTATTGAATTATTCCCAATGTCCACCTATATACACTGATATATGTAACTTCCCATTCTCCCAAACATGTATAGGATAATTCAATACATTGAATTCCAATACAAAAGTTACGTTAGATGATAATTAAACAGGTTGTTTCAGAGGCAATGCTTCTCAGGCTGATTCCTTACACTAAGTAGACAAAAAAGTTCCATGGAACCAACCCCCAAAAACGCTTTGTTACTGAGACAACAATGGCGAAAAATTCAAAATTTAAAAAATATATTGATTTTTCTAATTTTTTACAGGCTCTAGGACCTAGTAAGGTTCTAAAATAGTCAATTCCTATGTAAAACTAGCTGAGGAATTCAATGAAACCAGTACAAAGTTTGTAACTTCAACGGTTATTGAGATAATTGGAAAAATATGCTAAAAACGTCATTTTCAAACAATAAGGGTTATAACTGGATAAGGAATCATAAAATTGTATTTTTTATTGAATAGCGATCAAAAATCGAAAAATTGACAAAACATAGCACAAGTGATAAATTTGTGTATAGTAGCGATTTTGCGATTTTCGATCGCTATTTCTGAGATTTGGGTAAGATTTACACAATCGCCGTCAACTAACTTTTCCTTTAGAATCCGACTCTCTCCAACTTCCATTAATAAAAAATACAATTCTATGATTCCTTATCCAGTTATAGCCCTTATTGTTGAAAAATAGCGTTTTCTAGCATATTTTTCCAATTATCTCAATAACCGTTGAAGTTACAAACTTGGAACTGGTTTCATTAAATTCCTCAGCTAATTTTACATAGGAATTGATAATTTTAGAACCTGAGTGAAGCCTCTAACAAATGAGAAAAATTAATATATTTTGAAAAATCTCAATTTTCCGTCATTGTTATCTCGGTAACAAAGCGTTTTTGGGGGTTGGTCCCATGGAACTTTTCTGTCTACTTGGTGTAAGGAATCAGCCTGAGAAGTATTGCACATTCCTCCTGGAACACTCTGTGTAACTTGGTCCATTCAATATTTACAGTGAATGTGACAGGTATTTCTCAAGTCCCCCTATATTCTTCAATAGATGTAACTTCCCAATCATCCAAACATGTATGTAAGATAGGTAATACATTAAATTCTAATACGATAGATATATTGGATGATATATAACCTGGTTATTTATTACTTTTCAGTGAAAGTGACATGTATTTCAATGAATTATCACCAATGTCCACCTATAAACTTCAATAAATGTAACTCCCAAATCTCCCAAACATGTATAAAATATAAGTAATACGGTAAATTATAATGCAAAAGTTACATGAGATAGTGTATAACTTGTTAAATTTATTGGATTTGACCACTCAATGCTATAAGTCACCAATCTTTTTAAATTATGCTTTTCATATTTGGGTTACTCATATACTTATGTTAATTCCCAGATTGAATAAGTCACACCACTGGCGGCTCGTACCCACGAAACAGGTGAAGTGCCATATCTTCAACTGTACAGCACTTCACCTGTTTCGTGGACTCGAGCGGGCAATGGGTCACACCTATAGTTACAATCAGTGCCAAGAAAATAATTCGATTTATTAGTAAAGCAATGTTTTACAAACTTGTAGTTTCTTTATTATTGTAATACAGGTGAATTACTGATGGAAAGTACTTATAATAAAAGTCTATCTTGTACCCCAAGGATGAAGATAAGCCTGTCCAAGCAAAGAAGACATTCTGGCAAGATGGGGAAATGACTCCAGCTCGATCAATATTAGTTCGAAAATTATAAAATTGATCTAAAATTTTAGAGAACACTCTGATTTACAAATTAAGACCAAAAACTAGAATATATGGCCCGCTCCTTGTGCGCTCTAACAGCTGATGTTGTCAACTGTAATTATTCCAGTTGTCATTTAGCTATGACTGAACTAGTAGTTCTGTGAACGGTAGACCTCACGAAGACACCCATGTTTCCTGCACCATAAAAGCACACTGTCTGTATCCACGGTACATTGAGATTGTGCGTCGATTCCGAAAGTCGGCGCGAGGAAGTCAGCAATCTATGCAGTGGCCACAGTCATGCTCTATTTTTGTCGGCATCAGTTTGTCACGATTCATCAAAATTTGAGGGTGCTTGGAAAACTGGGCATCAGTCTCTATAATTGTAATAATGTTTTCCTTCATGCGGAATCGTCCGCATGGGGGTCGGGGTCGGATAGAACAGCTGTAGCCAATCACAGCTCTTGTTGTTAGCCTGCGGTCGATCGTCTGACCGTTTCGCATAAAGAAAAACTTACCTTAATATTCATCTGAAATATCTCAGCTGACTTCAATGAAAGTATATCTTCTGAAGTAAAAAGTTTTGAAAATTTTTCTATTATGAATGTCATAATATCACATGTTTTAGTAATATCAACATCTATATACTATCAAATTATTTATGGAGTATAGCTATATCACAGAATAGTTCAATCCTTTTAGTGCATTTCATTTGAAAAAATGCACGATTGGTCTTGCCCTGACAATCGAAAATTTATGATGTGATATATTTTTTACACGTTTCCGAGCCCCTAGAACACGAATCTGATGTCCGTTCAAATTCATATATCTCTATATATATATTTATATATGTACAGTTTCTTGTTAACATGATAACTCCCGAAGGGCTTGTCGGAGAGCGACCAAATTTTTCACAAAAATCATTAGTATTAATATCTCGGTCAAGTTCGTTAACCAGCCAAATTGGTCCAAGGGAAGGGGGTGAAATTAGGGGATGAAATTTTTGAAAAATCACTACAAATCGACCAATAACGTGATCGTTTTGAAAATTGGTGGGTATAATACCCTTATTATTCCCTACAATTTGAGTCTTCAACGAAAAAAATCCAATCAAAAATGGCAGAGAAAATGGCGAATAACACAATGCCAAAAATTGTGTTTTTCGAAAACGGCGCCTTTGAATTCATACCCTGAATAGCTCATTATAAGTCATATGATTTGAGTCATCATAGAATTGCATTTGGAATGCACTCTTTCCGACCGCCAGCTGCCGGAGTGAATTTTTTTCGTACTTAATATGAAAATTGTCGAAAAACCTTACATATTACCTTACATCGACGCGCAATTTCAAGAGGAGCATCCCTGTCAAATTTCATTAGAATGTATTGCCGCGTTCAGTCGTAAATGCGGAACATACAAACATACATACAAACAAATGCAAAATCGTCGACTTGAATCTTAGACCTCACTTTCG